>PVIW01019156.1:0-10109 GCA_004026585.1 Noctilio leporinus
GCTTTTAGGATTCTCTCTTTGTCTTTGAAATTCGCCATTTTCATAATAATGTGCCTTGGTGTTGGTCTGTTTGGGTTGATCCTCATTGGGACCCTCTGTGCTTCCTGAACTGGATTCATGTTTTCACTCATCATGTTAGGGAAATTTTCTATCATGACTTTTTTGAACAGGTTTTCCATTCCTTGTTTCTCTTCTCCTTTTGGTATCCCTACGATACGGATGTTGTTACGTTTCATGTTGTCCTGCAGCTCTCTTAACCCCTCTTCAGTCTTGTTCAGCCTTTTTTTTATTCTCTTGTACAGCCTTGGAGTATTTGTCTACATTATCCTCCAACTCGCTGATCCGGTCTTCTGCTTCCTCTAGCCTACTGTTGATTCCTTCTACTGTATTCTTCAATTCAGAAATTGGATTCTTCATTTCCTCCTGGCCCTTATTGATAGTTTCCATGTCCTTTTTCATGCTGTTGTAGTTCTCAGTAAGTTCCTTGTAACTTCCCTGGAGTTCTTTGTAATTTCCCTGGAGTTCTTTGTAATTCCCCTGGAGTTTTTGTAATTTCCCTGGAGTTCTTTGTAGTTCTGCTGGAGTTGTTTACAGTTTTCTTTGATGTGGCTGAGCTCACTGAGCTTCTCTATCATCATTCTTTTGAATTGCTTATCTGATATTCCAGGTGCCTCTGTTTCATTTTGTGTTCTTTCTGGGGATTCTTCCTTTCCTTTTGGTGATGGACTGATTCTTTTTTTCCCCATTTTGGGTGTCTGTTCTTGCTTGCTCTTTATTTATTTATTTATTTATGTTCTTTCCTTGGGTTAATCTGCTTTGCTTCCTTGCCTTAGTTGAGCACCCTTCTGTGATAGGAGATTTGTGGAGTTCAGTGTTGCCATCTCCCATATTTTCTCCACTTGCTGTTCTTGGTGTGTCCTTTATTTGGGCTGTCTGGTGTTATTCTGGGCCTGCGGGCTTTTAGCAGAAACAAAAAAACAAAACCAAAAAACAAAAAACAAAAACCAAAAAAACAAACAAAGCCAAAAACAAAATACCAAACCAAACCAAACCAAACCAAAAAAAAATAATTGCAAAAGAAAAAAAGAAAGAAAAATGATAATAATAATAAGAAGAAAGGGTTTAGATGTCTGTTTACCCTTTATAATCCATGACTGGTCCAGATGGAGCCTGGTCCTGAGGGCTTTTAGCAGAGGGAAAAAAAAAAAAAACAAGAAAGAAAGAAAGAAAAAAAGGGAGAAAGTCACAAGAGAAAGAGAAATCAATATTAATAAAGAAAAGGTTTAGGTTTCTGTTCACCCTTTATGGTCTCTGTTTGGTCCAGGTGGAGCTAGGACCAGTGGGTTTTATCAGGGAGAAAAGAAAGGAGAAAGAAATAAAGATAGAAAAAAAAAAAAGGTGGGGGGAGAAAGTCACAAGACAAAGAGAAATCAATGTTAATAAAGAAAGGTTTTAGCTGTGTGTTCCCCCTTTATGATTTCTGATTGGTCCCGGTGGAGCCAGAACCTGTGGGCTTTACCAGGAAGAAAAGGAAAAGAAAAATTAAAAAAATTAAAATAAAAAAAAAAAGAGAAAGGAAGAAAAGAATAAAGAAAGGGTTTAGAAAGGCTGGGGAAGGGAGGAATACTTAGATTGAGGACTGGGAATGCGTTATAGCCACAGAGTGAATAGACTTTAATTCGAGAGTAAGGGAGGGTCTTGGGTATTTAGGTGGATTGAGGTATGGGGCGGGGATTAAGAATATGTGAGGAGTAACTTTTGCAAAGGATATGTTGGGGCTTAATAGTTCATATTGCTCTCAGTATAATTCAGGTGCTTGAGATTGGCAGCAATCCCTTTCCTGAGGCTGCCTCTTTTTCTTGGTCAGGACTTTACAGTCTATAGTCTATATTCTGGCCGGCCTTGGCACATGGCAGGGCCTCTGATTGTCACAGTCAGGGCTGATTCTGAGTGTCTGACCCCAGGTAGGCTGGGCCTTCCACAGCCTGGCTGGGTTTTAGGGCTGCAGGTGTTGGTGTTCTGGAGCCTGCAGGGTACCCCCTCCCACTCCTGGTGGAGGTTCCTGCCCAGGACGAGCACCCAGCCCCACTGCAGGGCAGCCTGCAACTTTGCCGTCCCTGTGACGACGGGCCCTGCCCCCACATTTCCGGGAGGAGGCTGCCCCTGTCGGTCAACACCGTCCGGGGTCCGCCTACACTGTCCCACACTTCCGGGGTGGGCACCATGCCTCCAAGCCAACCAGCTCTCCTCAGAGTCCTTTACGCGGCCTCTGTGATGAGCCCCTCCCAGGCGTGGGCGGTGTGGCCTTTGTCTCCGGCAGTGGCGGGTCAGTTACCCCCGCCATTAGTTCCTGGCTTGCTGGCTCGCCATTTTGGAGTTTCCGCAGAGCCTGGGGGCCTGTGTGGTTGCGCAGCGCTGGGCCTCCCCCCTCGCAGGGGCTTCTAGCTGCTGTTTCCCCGGTGGCCCAGCAGCTCCGTTTTCGGCCCTCTCACCGCCCGGCTGGTGCACTTCCCGCTCCCCGGCTCCGGCTTCCCGCAGGACTCTTCTCTGCCTCTAGCCCCGCGCGGAGCCTCCTCCCCCTGTTGTCGGAGTAAGTCTCTCACACAGTCCCTCCCCTGCAAGAGTTCAATTCTGCGTTCCCTACGGCGTTTGCCCTCGCTGCCCGCAGTTCACTGTTGAGACTTCCAGTCACCAGGGAGCCTGGAACTGGCCCCAGTCAAACGTGCCCCTCTGGGCAGAGCCACCCCTGCCCAGAGCCGACCTTGGCCCGCCGGCCAGTCGGTCGGGAACGCCTCACCTACTGTCCTGCTGGCCTCCTCTGCCTCTAGGCTGTGCTCCCCGTGTCCAGATGCTGCCCGTTCCAATTCCTAGGGTCCTGAAGATGTCTCACGCTCGCTATCTTATCCTCTAGTTGCTTTGGTACTCGAGAACACCATCAGCACTGCTCTCTACTTTGTCGCCATCTTCCCTCTCTCCCATGCCTATTTTGTGTTAGACCTTAATTTATATAAAGCTGGTTCTAATCTTAGCTACAACTTTAATTTGTTTTAAAGTCTCTTATTTCTCTGTTATATTTAGAAATAAAGTTTGTAAAATCTTGAATTAAGCCCTGGCTGGTGGCACAGTGGATAAGGCATGGGCCTGCAAACCCAAAGGTTGCTGGTTCAATTCCCAGCTAGGGCACATAACCAGGTTGCAAGCCAGATCTCCAGCCAGGTCCGTAGCTGGAAGCAGTTGAAAGCAACCATACATTGAGGTTTCTCTCCCTCCCTGCCTCTCTCCCTTCCTCTCTCTCTGGAAATAATAAATAAAGAATTAAAATATAAATAAAATAAAATGCCCTTAAAAGCCCCACCCCAAATAAATAATAAAATCTTGAATTAGAACATGGAAGTTCACTTTAATTGTTTCAGTTTAACATGTCTTTGAAATAAAATTATTGAAATCAAAAAGTAGAAATCAAAACTATCTTCATTTTTAGATGATATGGTGTTCCATGTAGAAGACCTACCTACAATAATTGCTTGGCCAATTGTTAGTTTTCATATTGTAATTCAGGAAAGATTTTAGTAAGACATAAATTTAGAAAAGTAAATTGTCTTTTGAAACCAGCAAAGAAGTTAAGAAATGCAATTCTAATAAACTAAAGCAAGTATAAAACTACCTTAAAATATAATTGATATGGGAGAAAACTTTTAAAATAAAGTAAAACAATTTTATAAAGAAAATAAAAATAGTATATATTTAAAAGATTTTATTAATTATTTTCAAAGAGAAGGGTAGGGACGAAGGAAGAAAGGGATAGAAGCATCAATGTATGGTTGCCTTTCACCTGCCTCCAGCTATGGACCTGGCTGGAGACTTGGCTGGAGTCCTGGCTTGCAACCTGTTCATGTGCCCTGACTGGAGAATCGAACCAGTGACCTTTGGGATTTCAGGCTGGTGCCTATCCACTGATCCACACCAACCAGGGCCATATTTTTTTATATGTGGTAAACTATTTCAATGTCAGAAAAGTGTCAGTTCATTCCAAATTAACAATGCAATTCCAACAAAACTTGAACTAGTTTTTTCTTTTCTTTCTCTCTTTTAATAGATTTGATATTTTAAAAACACATGTGGAAGTCCTAAGTGGAATTTTGATGTTATTTATATATGTAGTCATGCTATCTGCAAATAAAGATTATTCTGCTTCTTCCTTTCTAATTGGAATCTTTTTCTTGCTTAAATTTTTTGGATAGAAATTTAGAACAAAAATCTTCATATTCCTGATTTTAAAGTAAAAGCATTCAGTTGTTCACCATTTATTGTTATGTCAACTGTGGATTTTTGTGCATATTCTGCCAGATTGAGAAAGATCATTGCTAGACCTGGTTTATTGAGTATTGTTTACCTTGAATGGATGTTGAATTTTCCCTAATGGTTTTCCTGAGTCTATTGAGATTGTAATGCAGCTTTTGTTCTTTACTCTTTTAATATGATGTAATGCAATGATTTGTTTTCAGATGTTAACAATATCTTACATTCCTGGAATAAGTCTTGTTTGGTCATTGTGTGTAACCCATTTTACATGTCACTGGATTTAGGTTTTATTTATTTTTCTTAAAGATTTTATTTATTATATTTAGAGAGAGGGGAAGGGCGAGAAGCAGAGAGGGAGAGAGACATCCATGCATGGTTGCCTTTCACCTGCCTCCAGCTACAGAATGACTAGAGATCTGGCTTGCACCTGGCCATGTACCCGGGCTGGGGAATTGAACCAATGACCCCTGGGTTCACAGGCTGGTGCCTTACCCACTGTGCCCCCAGCCAGGGCTGGACTTAGTTTTTTAGTATTAGTTGGGTATTTAAAAAATAAATTAATAAAATATATTGACCTGTGGATTTTTTGTTATTTCTGTTATTGTTTTAATATCAAGGTAATATTATATACATAAGTTGGGATGTGCTCCTTATTCTTAATTTTTAAAATACATGAAGAATTAAATTTAATTTTTTTTCTAAATGTTTAGTAGAATTCTCCAATGGACCCATCTGGTCCTAGGCTTTTTTTTTAAATTAATTTTACTCATTATTGTTTTATTACAATTGTTTCATGTTTTCCCCCATTGCTCTCCCCTGCCACACCTCCCTCAGTCAATCCCTAACTCATTGTCCATGCCCATGAGTCCTCCATTCTAGCTTCTCAGCTGAATCCTTCCCCTGCTTTCCTTTTCTGTCTCCCTTCTAGTCATCAACATTCTACTCCTCTTTTTTTTCCCCAGTGTCTCTTGTTTCTTCCCGCTCACCTGCTTGCTTTGTTCAATAGTCTCCTGTACTAAGTGAGAACATATGGTATTTAACTTTTGCTGCCTGGCTTATTTCACTAACATGATACTCTCTGGTTCCATCCATGCTATTGCAAATGGTAGGAATTCTCTTTCTGTTGCATAGAACTCCATTGTGTAAATATACCAAAGTTTTTTGATCCATTCATCCACTGATGGGCACTTAGGCTGTTTCTAGCACTTGGCTATTATAAATAATGCTACAATGAACATAGGGGTACATAGGTCCTTCTGAATTGGTGTTTCAGGATTCTCCGGGCATAATACTAGCAGTTGAATCACTGGGTCATAAGGCAGATTTTTGGTCCTGGGCTTTTCATTGTAAGAAATTTAAAAATTACTAATTCATTTTTTTGTTTAAATCAATTAAGGACAATGGAAAAAAAAAACAGAAAAAAATCATGTGCAGTCAATCTTTTACTATTATGCACAAAATTACACTTATTTAAGCTCTTTATTTGTGGGTTTATATTATGGTCTGATGTCACATTCTTTCATCACTAGAGACAACATTACTCAAACATGATCTTTTTACTCTCTGTACTGGAAGTAGCTGCTGAAAAGATAGTTAACAATGTTTTATCAATAAATACTGTATACAACCAGCAACTTAGAAATATTAGAAATTATTATTACACCTGTAATTTCAACTTAGATATAAGTGGTACCCCAGAAAACTAAAAATATTCATTGCCTCCAAGTAAAATAATGGTTACATGAAAAACTATAGAGTATATTAATAAGAGGTGAGTAGGGTTGCTTTTCATTTGAAATGAGTTAAACTCTTTGAATTACATTGCTAATTCAGCAACAGTTGTAAAATTACTACATATTAACAAGAAAAGATTGATGTAATTGTGGGAAAAAATAAAACTTTGACAATAATAATATAAAATAACTTGGCTCCTAGTCCTTGGTACGTAACATTTACTCTTCTATTTATTCCCATGTAGGAAGTAACATCTCAGGAAAGGCCTGACATTTCTGTCACTCAGATGTTAAGAATGAGTTTGTAACACAGCTTGTCTCCACCAGGTTGCAGGTCTTACTTGTGCTCTGTGATTGCCACCCCTTACTGACTCTAAACCCCATGGCAACCTCCGTGTTCAGCCACGTCTCATTCTCCCTCTGACAGAGTGAAGCTCACTTAGCTCTGAAGGAAGACCCCTCTTCTCTTCAATAGAAATTAGCTACAAAAGAGATCCTATACTCCTTTCCCTTAGAGAAATCAGAGCCAAGAATCCTTGAGGGGAGAATAATATAGTAGGCAGTTAAGACAGACCTGGGTAGAGTAGGACTAATAGGCAAGTATAGAAAGTCCCCAGGGTGAAAAGCCCCAGGTGCCTAGCCATAGCCAAAACTGTTATGGGACCTTGCCCCCAGGGTGACATTTCCTCCCTTAGCATAACACTGGTCATGCAATTTAGACCCATCTGATGTTTAATATTGCTGATCAGGGGGTTTGAATGATCCCATGACCTTTCCTTATCTGGCATGTCCCTAGTCATGTGGTAGAAATCTTTAGAGGGGGAAAAAGGGGGCTGAAGAAGAGCCTCATAAAACTCTCATACAAGTCCTTGAATGATGACTCATTTAAGCATCAAGCCCTAGAGATGACATCTAGGTCTCAGTTGTGTTTTAGCTCTAGGTCCAGCAAAGCAGAAAGGCAAGGTGGAGAGATGCCATGGCTGACATCAGGACCAGCTGGGATTCCACATATAAGTGGTATCATGTGGTATTTGTCTCTTTTGTCTTATTTATTTCACTTAATATAATGTCTTGCAAGTTCATCCATGTTGTCACAAATGACAAGATACCTATTCTTATGAAGGCTGAATTATAATCCATTTTATATACTATTTTCTTTATTCATTTATCTTGCATTTCCAATCTATGGCAATTGTTAGTTGAACATGAAACTGTAACTGTATCTTAGAGATCTGCTTTTAATTTGTTTGAATATATGCCCCAAAATGGAATTGTTAAATCATATATGGTATATATATATATATATATATACACACACATATATTTAACTTTATGAAGAATCTAAATAACATTTTTGGAGTTTATACTAAAGTCAATCAAATAAAATTTTAGGCAAATCCTTTACCATCATAAGTTATAAAATGTATGCTATGTACTTCTACAGCACACATAATATCCTAATAGTTTATTATAGTAGCAAAGGAGAAGATTTTTATCTGACAAAATAGGGAAAAATAACTTGCAGGTTAATAGACTTGATGAAAGATAAAGAGGAGAAAATAGCTAATTCTATTTCTGATGATGTGGTTCTATTCAACAGCTTTTCTCTTCTATCACTGGTAAGCTATAACAATCCAATATAGCTGCACTCTAGAAATAAGGAGGTACTCTCAACAATTCTGTGCATCACTTATCTATGGTTATATCTCTCTCCATGGCTGATTTAAATTTCTACATTGATTTCACCCTTTGTTTCTTACAATTGTCAATCACCTACATCAAAGTAGTAAACCAAAAATATCTACAAGTGTGTCTACACCAAGAATCCCTGGTAGTATATATATTTGTAGATAGTGTTAAAACCACAAAACACTGGATTCAGAAAGATGGCGACAGAGTAGAGAGCAGTGCTGATGGTGTTCTCGAGTTCCAAAGCAGCTAGAGGACAAGATAGGAAGCGTGAGACATCTTCAGGACCCTAGGAATTGGAATGGCAGCATCTGGACACAGGGGAGCACAGCCCAGAGGCAGAGGAGGCCAGCAGGACAGTAGGTGAGGCATTCCCTACTGACCAGCCAGCGGGCCGAGGTCGGCTCTGGGCAGTGGCGGCTCTGCCCAGGGGGGTGAGTTTGATTGGGGCCAGTTCCGGGCTCCCTGGTGACTGGAAGTCTCAACAGTAAAGTGTGGGCAGCGAGGGCAAACACCGTAGGGAACGCGGAATTGAACTCTTGCAGGGGAGGGACTGTGTGAGAGACTCACTCCGGCAACAGGGAGAGGAGGCTCCGCGCGGGGCTAGAGGCAGAGGAGAAGAGTCCTGTGGGGAGCCGGAGCCGGCCAGCGAGGAAGTGCACCGGCCAGGGCAGCGAGAGGGCCAAAAACAGTGCTGCTGGGTCAATCAGAAATCATAAAGGGGGAACAGGCAGATAAAACCTTTCTTTATTAATATTGATTTTTCTTTGTATTGTGACTTTCTCCCCCCTCCCCTTTTTTTTTTTCCTCTTTCTTTCTTCTTTCTTTCTCCCCTGATAAAACCCACTGGTCCTGGCTCCCACTGGACCAAAAAGAGACCATAAAGGGTGAACAGACACCTAAACATTTTCTTTATTAATATTGATTTCTCTTTCTCTTATGACGTTCTCCCTTTTTTTTCTTTCTTTTTTTTCCCTCTGCTAAAAGCCATCAAGTCCAGGCTCCACCTGGACCAGTCAGATATTATTAAGGGTGAACAGCCATCTAAACCCTTTCTTCTTATTATTATTATCGTTTTTATTTCTTTTTTCCTTTTGCATTTTTTTTTGTTTGGTTTGGTTTGGTTTGGATTTTTTGGTTTTTTGGGGTTTTTTTGTTTGTTTGTTTTTTGTTTTTGTTTTTGTTTCTGATAAAAGCCCATAGGCCCAGAGGACAACCAGACATCCCAAATAAAGGACATACCAAGAACAGCAGGTGGAGAAAATCTGGGAGACGGCAACACTGAACTCCACAAATCTCCTATCACAGATGGGTGCTCAACTAAGGCAAGGAAGCAAAGCAGGTTAACCCAAGGAAAGAACATAAATAAATAAATAAAGAGCAAGCAAGAACAGACACCCAAAATGGGGGAAAAAAGCATCAGTCCATCACCAAAAGGAAAGGAAGAATCCCCAGAAAGAACACAAGATGAAACAAAGGCACCTGGAATATCAGGTAAGGAATTCCAAAGAGTGATGATAGAGAAGCTCAGTGAGCTCAGCCACATCAAAGAAACCTGTAAACAACTCCAGGAAAACTACAAATAACTCCAGGGAAATTACAAAGAACTCCAGGGAAGTTGCAAGGAACTTATTGAGAACTACAACAGCATGAAAAAGGACATGGAAACTATCAATAAGTGCCAGGAAGAAATGAAGAATCCAATTTCTGAATTGAAGAATACAGTAGAAGGAATCAACAGTAGGCTAGAGGAAGCAGAGGACAGGATCAGCGAGTTGGAGGATAATGTAGACAAATACTCCAAGGCAGTACAAGAGAATAAAAAAAGACTGAACAAGACTGAAGAGGGTTTAAGAAAGCTGCAGGACAACATGAAACGTAACAACATCCATATCATAGGGATCCCAGAAGGAAAAGAGAAACAAGGAATGGAAAACCTGTTAAAAAAAGTCATGATAGAAAATTTCCCTAACATGATGAGTGAAAACATGAATCCAGTTCAGGAAGCACAGAGGGTCCCAATGAGGATCAACCCAAACAGACCAACACCAAGGCACATTATTATGAAAATGGCGAATTTCAAAGACAAAGAGAGAATCCTAAAAGCATCAAGAAAAAAAAGACAAATATCATACAAAGGGGCTCCAATAAGGCTATCAAATGATTATTCAACAGAAACAATTCAAGCAAAAAGTATTTCAAGTCATGGTAAACAAAGGCCTGCAACCAAGAATACTCTACCCAGCAAGGCTCTCATTCAAGATAGAAGGAGAAATAAGGAGCTTCCCAGACAAAAAAAGACTGAAAGAATACATCTCTACCAAACCAGCATTGCAAGAAATGCTAAAGGGTCTGCTCTAAAAATAAGTAAACAAATGAAATGAA
>PVIW01019157.1:0-10106 GCA_004026585.1 Noctilio leporinus
GGTTGGGGGGAGGGGGGAGGCAGAGGCAAAGAAGGGGAGCAGCTTAGACAAGAACCTAGTATAAAGGAACCATGGACATGGACAACAGGTGGGATTGACTTTGGGGGGAAGGGGTGGGTGGGGAGGGGGACAGAGGGGAGCAAAAAGGGGATGGATGTAATACAACAACAATAAAATTAAAAGAAAAAAAAAAAAGAAAAGCTTTCATTATAATGAAAAATAGCAAAAGAGGAAAGACAAGGAAAAAGATAGCAGAGTCTCTAATATTCATACATTGTCCACATGGTTAATATCAAAAGGGGAAAGGCAAGGAAAAAGAGTATAGTGTAATACCATTTGTTGCTTTCAGAAGATATGTGTTGTAAGCCCTGGCTGGTGGCACAGTGGATAAGGGACCGGCCTACAAACCCAAAGGTTGCTGGTTCGATTCCCCAGTCAGGGCACATAACCAGGTTGCAAGCCAGGTCTTCAGCCATGTCTGTAGCTGGAGGCAGGTGAAAGGCAACCATACATTGATGTCTCTCTCTCTCCCCGCCTCTCCTCCCTTCCCCTCTTTCTAAAAATAATAAATAAAGTATTAAAAAAAATTTTTTTAATGTTGTAGATTTACACAATGGAATACTGCAACAGAAGAAAGAAGGAACTCTTACCACTTGTGACAGCCTGGATGGGACTGAAGAGTGTTATGCTAAGTGAAATAAGCCAGGCGGCAAAAGGCAAATACCATATGATCTCACCTAATACAGGAACCTAATGAACAAGACAAACAAATGAGCAAAATAGAACCAGAGGAATAGAAACAAGGAATGGGCTGACAGTCACCAGAGGGGAGGAGGGAGGGAGATAAGAGCTTTCTTGGCCATGGAAGCACTCTCTTCTTTACTGGGCTGCATACTATGTTTCATATAATCCTCTTTTTGCTAAAGTTCAGGGTTTGAGAGACCCAGCTCCTTCCCTCACTTTAGCTTCTATGGCTCCAACCACTCAGCAATCCAGCCCCATTGTTCCAAGACAGATCCTGGAATCAGATGAGGCATGAGGGTACTTTTCTGAGAAATACCAAAAAACTTACTTCAAACTTGGGATGGAAATTATGATTACTAAAGATGACTCTATACATACACACATACCTATATATATTAATACAAACACACAGATGTCCTATTCCAGATACTCTTCTTACACTATGACACCCCTTTACTGAGGGGTATAGTCTATACTCACACCCTTTTCTCCTCACCTTGAATCTGGGCTGATCTTTGTAATTGCCTTGACTAATCAAACATGGAGGATGTCCTGTTGCTTGACTTCTAAAGTTAGGTTATAAAAGGCAATAGGACTTCCACCTGTCTCCATATCTCACTGTCTCTTTCTCTCTCACATTCTTGCTTGCCTTTGGAACCCGCTAACATGTTTTAAGGAAGCACAGGCATATAAAATAGCAACATGGATGTGTTTCAGTTGACATAGCTGACAGCTCTAGTCAGGACCACAGCCAACAGCCAGTGTCTATGACCAGACACCTAAGCCCTAGAGACTCTGATGATTTGAGTCTCTATTCTTCATGTATTCCAGACAAGCCCTTGGACATGTGAAGAGGAGATGAGTCATTATTTTATCCTATCTGATTTCCTGACTCACAGATACCATGAGAGGCAATGAATAATTGTTCTGCCCTAAGCTATTAGGGCAGGAGTGATTGGTTATATAGCTAGAGATAATACAGATGGATTTTGAAACCAGTCTTCTGAAAAATGGAGATATGAAATACGACCCTATATTTCTCCACCTTCTCTTTCTGTTGTTTATTTATACTTCAGAGATTTTGCAGATTCCTATTACAGTTTTCTTCAGGTTAATTGTGAAAGCATCAAGTGTAAAGTTGTAAAACTTTACATTTGTTACAACCAGAGTTTTAGAAAATATACTAACTCCTATATGATTAATGTACAAGTGTTTTCTTAATATACAATTGTCATAACATGTTCTTCATTCATCCATTATACAGTAAGAAATACTGCAAACAGAAAAATTTCAATCTCAGATACAAAAGAAAAAGTTTAATTTGATATTTGGTGAAGTAAATTGACCTCTTTAATCCCTACAATTTTTTTTTATATCACCAATGTATTTTTCTCCCTGAAGAGGTGTACAAAATGGTGAGACAGCTGGCCAAGACTTAAGAGCCTCCAAGGAATTGTCTACTCTGAACTAAGTGTCAGATACTCTTCTTACAGTATCTCTCTTAATACCACATGAACTCTGTGCAGTAAATTTAATTTCCATATTATGAGCATACTGAAGCATAGAAAAGTAGGATAAAGGCTCTTCTTAAACATGCTCAACTTAAATGAATTCCAATATACACATTCAGTCAACATTTAAAACAAAATACTTCTTTTTAACAGTGCTCATAGCTCCACACATTCCACTCTATGAGCTTTTCCTTCAGATGTCAACCAGTATCTTAAAGGGAATAGATTTGACCTTAGAGTATATGACCACACAGAGGCACTTGTGTCTTGACTTAACTTGAGTCTGCATTGAAAGGATGTGGAAAACTGTCAAAGGTAGCTTGGACCATCCACACTAACTTGAAAACCTGACTCTCACCACCATCAGGCCCCATATGGTGGCAACCTGCTTAAAATCACAAAAAGGAATGATGGTGACTCAATATCCCATGCATAATTCAGTCCACTATATTTATAGTTTCTCCAAAAATCCACTATGCTTCCAGATTTGCTTGTCTGCCTGCATCTGTAATCATCACCATCAGGACCGTAACATCAGAAGAACTGGAGGGTCACTGTAGAACACTGTCTGAGAACAAGAGGTCTAGACCCAAGCTGCCTGGTTTCAACCCCAGCTCAGCCATTTACCTGCTGTGTTGGATTTCTGGTTATCTATTGTGTAATAAGCCACCTTAAAACTTTGTTATTTAAAACAACATTTAATTATTAGATTTCATGGTTCAGTGGGCTGGCTGGGTTTAGCTGGGTGGTTCTTACTTAGAGTCTCTAAGACCAACAGATGTTGACTGAGGCTACAGTCACTCATATGAATGCCCCTGGAGTTAAATATCCAAAGAAGATCATATGGCAGGTAAATCAGCCAAGATTTTCATCCAGAGCACATTCACATGGGTCTCCATTAAATTCCTGGGCTTCTTTCAGGTGGCTGGGTACAGTGAATGCGAGCTCAAGAGCAAGTATTCCAAGTAAACCAGGAAGAATCTGTAAGGCTTCTTATGAACTAGCCCTGGAAGTAGTGTGACATCACTTGTGTCATATTTTGTTGGTCAAAAACAAATCACAGTGGCCAGGAGACATGCAAGGTATCAGGAGGCATCGGTAATAAAAAGACTCTTCCTTGGAGATGAGCTACCACAGTAACCTTAGGCAATTTATTCCAATTCCCTGTGCTTCCTTTTCTCTATCCATAAAATTGAGGTGATAAAGGTGGCTACTGGATGGAATTGGGAGGAGCCAACAAAGTAATTAATACCTGTAACATGGTTAGAAGGGCACCTGGCACATAGTAGGAACTCAATGAAAGTTATATTGCTATCATTATTATTCTCTGTTAGGAACACCATGCTAGATGCTGGGACACTATCGCTCTGCACCCACTGAGTAGCTCAGGTATACTCTATAGGAAGTTTCTAAAGACCATCACCAGGGGCCTTAGTCATTGTGGACGGGGAGCTTTACAAGAGCTTCCTGAGAAGTCTCTGTTATATCCCATGAGGCTCATTCCCACCATGAACAGATGCAGAAATGTTATCACTTGTTGTCAATAAGACTCAATGAGAACATTTCAAAGCCAGCCATATTCCACAGTTGTCAGACAGGAAGATCAAGAAGCCTATTCACCAACTGTCTTCACAATTTTAAACTCAGCTCCAAGCAGGTCTGTTTGCCAGTAAACTGTCTCCCACCCATTCCTGGACCCAGGATGGGAACCTCTGCTCTTCTAGAGGTCAGCTTCAAAGACACGAGGGCAAAAAAGGTCTTTGTGGTTCCCAGAAACCTTGGCCCCCAGCTTGAGAAATTTCTGTACAACTAGCCAGCTGAGGTTCTCTTTGGAAAAAGAAGAAAAGGAAATCACCCTCAGCTCTGCACAGCTGAAAAGCTGCACAGTGCTGAGGAAATCTCTGATGTAGCTGGCCAACAGTCACATCCTCTCTGCTAGTGCAAAGGTTTTTCCCAGGCTCCTTCCACATATACTGTGGCATCAAAGCCTGAATGAAACTGTGAAGAACATCAGCCCCCCAGGGCAAAATAGGAAGCACTGCCTAGTGCAGGCTTAATTTCACTCCTTCTAGGTTCCTTCAGAACTCTCAGGAAGCAGCGCAACATTGCTGCCCATTCTAAGAGAGTCACCAGTTCCTCTCACTCCAAGTGCTGAAAAGATCCTTGAAATCTAGCTTTTTGTGAGTGGCACAGACTAGCCCTACTGTGTGGATGTTGCCCCTCTTCCAATCACCACACTGTGATGCCACCAAATGTGCTTTTTAATTTTAGTGCTCTATCTTCTTGAAAAATATGAATGTCCTAGATGAAGTTAATTCGTTATGGAATTACATTAGTCAACACTCTAATATTTAAGAGAAAAGTGAGAGAAAACATGGAGAAAGAGGAGTAGATATCTCTTGATTAATGTGAACAAATTATAGGAAAGATAAAGGTAGAGATAGGTCCAAAAGAAAACTGGAAGCAGAGGCATGACATGTATAGGACTCTCTGTAACTCAAATGTGTTGGCTTTTTATCTGAAAGCCTCTACAATTGAAAACCTGGACTCTGGTAATTGTCTGGTAATTTATGTCTGGTAATTTATAGGACTCTATTCTTTCACCTTCAAAAATCAGAGAGAAAAGAGAATATCTCCTTGATAGTTAAAAAAATTCCTAGGGAGAACTCTGGCCCATTCATTGCTTTTGGAGAAAGAAGAAGGTGGAGAGAATGAGAGAAATAGAGAGAGAGATACAGTGATCTATTATTCCACTTATTTATGCATTCATTGATTGTTTCTTATATGTGCCCTGATCAGGGATCAAACTCACAACCTTGGTGAATGGGATGATGCCTTAAACAATTGAGTTACCTGGCCAGAGTTCTAACTGGTTGATTTAGATTAGGTTTTTATCTCTGAACCAATCGCTTTGGCAGAAAGGCAGAGTCATTTGAAGATAACCCTCATCTATCTGATACAACTATGAGGGCAAGGTAGAAAAATGTTTCACTAAAAGCAATAAAGTAAAGGTCTCAAAAGAAAGAAGAGGTCCTGGACACACACACACATCGCTAATATCCACAATGTGTTATCAGCCAAAAGCACTTTAAAGTATACTATTATTTTATCAAATCAATTGTAGGTGATACTAATGGACTGAGGAAAAAGAATGTTACTAGTTGGGAGAAGGGGATAAGAAAAAGATCATTTTGAATCAGAATTTATGTACATTAAAAACTATTAAAATTTTTATGACTTTTATATCAATACATTTGCAAATCTCTTGTCAAACCATGTGACATGATTTTTGTATAGAATATATAATTATTGTAGTCATAGAATACATAAGAAGGCAAAAATTACTTGAGGGAATGCCTACTCTGGGTATAAAGATGCTAACATTAGAGTAAGAGTGGAGTGAGTGGGCAGCCCAGCAAGAAAAAAGAACAAGAAAGGCAAAGAGAGACTTCCCAAAATAAGTTAATAAAGTTCAGTGTCATCAGTTTTACCTTTAATAAGCAGACTACTATGATTTAGGGTTTTGCACATTTTTTTTTCTTTAATCCTCACCTGAGGACACACATTGATTTAGAGAGAGGGGAAGGGGAGTAAAGAAAGAGGAGAGAAACATCATCGTGAGAGAGATTGGTTGCCTCCGGGGGATTGGACCCACAACCCTCCTATTTACAGGACCAGGCTCCAACCTAGTGAGCTATACTAGCCAGGCTCATGATTTGGGTTTTCGGATCTACATATCTGCTTTTGCATGCTTGTCCCATTCACTAGCTTTAGTTTGCTTTCAGCAAAGAAAAAAGTCTGGGCACATTTTGTCATGCCTCAGATGGAATCACAATGCCCATTCTGTGGCTAGATTTGTAAATCTGCTTCCTGATTCCATTTCCAGCCTGAAAACAGTGAGCAACTCCAAGATTCTCCTGTGCAAGTCTAAGTGTCTGTAAGCATTGCAAGTCCAACAACCTTCTAATAAAGCAGCTCGATTTTCTTTTTCAGCTTTTTCAGAGAAGTTTCATTAAACGAGACAAATCAAGACTGAAATACTTATATTTCACTGGCTACATTTTGCCACATAAGATTTCAAACATTTTTTTAATTAAAAATGTTTTTACCTTTTTATTGAATTTATTGGGGTAATATTGGGTAATAAAATTAATTATATACTTTCAGGTGTAGAGTTCTATAAATACATCATCTGCATAGCGAACTATGTGCTCACCACCCCAAATCAAGTCTCATTCCATCACCATTTATTTCCCCTTTATCTTCTACCTCCTCACACCACCACCCCTTTTCCCCTGGTAATCACCACACTTTCATCTGTGTTCCTTCACATTTTTCACCAAGCCAAGGATGTGGAGGATATGCACTATTGGTGGAAATGCAGACTGGTGCAGCCACTGTGGAAAACAGCATGGAAGTTCCTCAAAAAACTGAAAATCGAACTGCTTTTTGACTCAGTGATTCCACTGCTGAGATTATACCCTAAGATTCCTGAAACAGCAGTTCTAAAGAACCTATGTACCCCTATGTTCATAGCAGCGCTACTTACAATAGCCAAGTGCTGGAAACAGCCTACGTGCCCATCAGCAGATGAGTGGATCAGAAATCTGTGGTACATTTACACGATAGAATACTACACAGCAGAAAGAAAGAAGTCCTACCTTTCTTGACAGCATGAATGGAACTGGAGAGTATTATGCTAAGTGAAATAAGCCAGGTGGTGAAAACAAATACCATATGATCTCACTTCTAAGAAAAACCTAATGAACAAAAGGAAACTAATGAGCAAAATAGAACCAGAGGCATGGAAACATAGAACAGACTGGCAGTGACAAGAGGGAAGAGGGGAGAGGGATAATAGTGGAGAGAAGGGGAAAGGATTATTCCAAGAACATATGTGAATGAGCCATGGACATAGACAATAGTATGAGGATTAACTGTGGGAGGAGGGGTTGGGCTGGGCATAGGAGGGCAAATGGGGAGCGGGGGGGAGTGGGACAACTATAATAGAATAACAAATTTTTTATGGTAAATTTTGTGTATATTTTACCAAAAACTTTTTAAATAAATGATTTTCAAAAGACAAAAATGAAAAGAATGCAAACCAATTAAAATTGGGCAAAGGACCTGAATAGACATTCTCCAGAGAGGACATACAGATAACCAACAGAAGATGTTCATGATCATTAATCACCAGAGAAAGGCAAATTAAAACCGCAATGATATGTTACATCACACCTGTCAGAATGTCCATTATCAGTAAATCCAACAAACAAGTGTGAGGATGTGGAGAAAGTGAAACCCTGGTTCACCGTTGGTGGGAATGTAGACTGATGCAGCTACAATTGAAAGCATTATGGGTTTCAAACTTTTTAAAACTTTTCTTAAAACTCTTAACTTTCCACATGAGGTAGACCAAGGAAGCCTCAATTCTTACCTTTAGAAGAAAGAACTAAATTAATTTTATTTGCTTGATGTTCACTTGTGCAATAACTATATCAAAGCAGAAGCTTGAAGTTCCATCTCCTTGTCAGCAAATGGCAGTCAGGTAGGAACAGTGGCAGGTGCTATGGTCCTGTGCCCACCATGAGGGAGTAATATTCAGCCTCTTGGTGAGGAACAGTTCTAATAATTGGGAATTTCTCAAAATGTCTTTCATCTTTGTAAAAAGCACTGTGTCTGATTGACTATGTCAAATAGCCAAGTCAACACCTCCTTAACTGAGAAATGTTCCTTACTTGGGAAATTTTCTCCTTTCTCAAAGGAAAACTTGCTCTTGCCCTATTTAAAGGTAATATTTATCTGTGCTCTAGATACCCCTCCTTGCATTTCTTCAGCATTCCTCTCCCCAATCCCTCACCTCTCAATATCCTCCTTTTTTCTCCTTCAGTCTTGAGGAAAGGAGGAATAAAGAGTGAGAAGCTCTGTATGGGTAGCTCAGTTGGTTAAAGTCATTCAAATATGCCAAGGTTGTGGGTTTGATCCCAGGTCAGGGCACATACAAGAAGCAACCAACGAATGTGTAAGTGGAACAACAAATTGAGATATCTCTCTCTCTTTCTCTCATTGATAAGTAAAATTTAAAACTTAAAGAAAAAGAGTGAATGAGCATTGCAACTGTTGTGTTTTGCGTAGGCTAGGATAATGTTTCACTGAGTACTCAGAATTCTAATTGAATACAAGTTAGATCTTTCTCAGGACAGTAAGTTCTGAGTTAAAAATTAAGTTAATTTAAGCAGATAACATAATAATGTATAGAAAGAACTACAACGAGTCCACCAATAATGTAATATAAGACATGGGATAAGAGCACACGGGTGAGACATAAGACAAGGACAAACTCCAGGCTGCAGAAATATTACTGAACTTCAATGGGAAAAAAAAATAACCTTGGTTATATTAAATGTGACCCCTGTAAAACTACATACTTTTTAAATTGATATCAACACAGGTCTTGGTACAAAGTGATAGTTAGATGGCAAGTTGGGAGACGGTGCCAGATACCAGGGTTACCATGGCAGAGAGATTTCCCTTCATTTTTAGATAAAATATCAAAATAAGAAATATGTGCTATTACTAAAAGGTCACCTTCCTGCCACTCTCCCACAGATGAATTTAAATTGATAACTTTGTAAATTGAATTATATTTTCTCAATGAATGGCAATTACCACGGGGCACTTTTTCATTTATGATTGATCTTCAATTCACTGTTTGTCTTTACTGCTTTAGCTTTTAGTTTATCTTTTACCAATTTCTCATGTCAAGTGGCTAATGATCCATAAACAGAAATCAAGAAAAACTCCTTTTGTACTACTAAGAATTATTTTCTAATTCAAATAATGAACCCTATTTCTTCTGTCATTACTATTATACTCTGATTTTTTAAAAATAGGTTTTCTTCCAAACAGGTGAATACAACGAAACTACCTAAGGAAAAAAAATTCCTGCATCATGTTTCTATATCAATACTAGTGTTTTCTTTCTCCCTTTCCCAAGCCTCAGGATAAAGGAAAGCCAAATTCTTCCTTAATCTCAGTGCTCACTTTAAACAAGCAGCCTGACCTAGTTCTCCCATTTAGAGTCACAAAATCCTCTGAGCATCTGCAGAAAAACAGATAAGACCAAAACACGTGTACTGAATACCCAACATGTACCATATAAGCAAGCATGCATGCTTTAAAGTAAACATTTTATAGAATACAAATTTTAACGTAATTATGGACTCAGATTGGCATGAGTATAACTCACTTTCCTTATAATTGGACTTTGCCTAGTTGCCAAGATCTCACTTTTACTAGCGGCAGAAAACCAAATATTTTAGTTCAAAGTAAGTTCAATCATTTCTACATTAACACTTCATATGGTTCTTTCTGAGTTAAAAATTCAGTTAATTTAAGCAGATAACATAATCATGCATATAAAGAACCATAACGAAATAGAGAGCCCAGAAATTAACCCAGGACTCTATGGTCAACTCATATTTGACAAAGGGGAAGGAACATCCAATGGAGTAAAAACAGTCTCTTCAACAAATGGTGTTGGGAGAACTGGACAGCAACATGCAAAAAGATAAAACTAGACCACCAACTTACACCATACACCAAAATAAACTCAAGATGAATAAAAAATTTAAACATAAGCAGTGCCACCGTAAAGGTCCTGGAGAAAAATATAGGCAGTAAACTTTCGGATATCCTACGCAAAAATATGTTTACTGATACTTCACCAAGGGCAAAGGAAATCAAAGAATGAATCAACAAATGGGACTATATCAAATTGAAAAGTTTCTGTTCAGCTAAAGAAAATATCAGCAAAATTCAAAGGGAACCAACTGTATGGGAAAACATAAT
>PVIW01019158.1:0-10101 GCA_004026585.1 Noctilio leporinus
TCTTTGCCTCTGCCTCCCCCCTCCCCCCAACCCCTTTCCCCCTGACCACTGCAGGCCTATTCCTTGTATTCATACACTTGGTTCTGTTTTGCTTGTTGTTAGTTTTGCTCATTATTGTCCCGTAATGGGTGAGAACATATGATACCTGTCCTTCACTGACTGGCTTATTTCACTAAGCATAATATTCTCCAGTTCTGATGGGCTTATTTCTTTGTTTACTACTGATTAATGCCTTCCTTTCAATATGAAAGATTATTCTTTTTGTATAATCTGCTTTTTTGTGCATATTATTTGCTTATTTTGCCTTTGATTACGGCAAAAAAAAAAAAAAAAAAAAAAAAAAAAAAAAAAAAAAAAAAAAAAAAAAAAAAAAAAAAAAAAAGCAAAAAACCAAGTTGACTCATTTATGAATGAGCCAAGATTTTATTTTTTATTTATTTTAAAGATTTTATTTATTATTTTTAGAGAGAGGGGAAGGGATGGAGGCAGAGAGGGAGAAGAAACATCAGGCCTTTCACCTGCCTTTAGCTACGAACCTGGCTGGAGACCTGGCTTTCAACCTGGTTATGTGCCCTGACTGGGACTTGAACCAGCAACCTTTGGGTTCGCAGGCTGGTGCCTATCTAGTGAGCCTCCAGCCAGGGCCTCAAGATTATTTTACAATTGTGTTACATTCTATGCATTTTCAAATATTTTATTTTGTTTGAAAATTAGGTAATTAAGTAGTGTTTCTCAGATACCTATGATCCTATCTTAATCAGGTACCCAATTCTTTTTTGACAACTCTTGATTTTTACCTTCTAAAGATTAGACCTAAATTTAGAAAAAACAATTTTTTCAGACTATCTTTTACAGCTGAAACTATCTTTAAAATTTCTTAGAGGGCCTCTAGGAAATAAAAAAAATATTTGTTTTTATATTATTAAAAATGTTAGAAATAATTAGGTTTGTTTGATATGTTAACATTTTAAGAGTTTCATGGGAGGGGAGTTGCAGTCATATCTGAGAAGAGAGGCTCAGGGGGTAAGATCTGTATAGGTAAAGTGTTATTAATATAACCACTTCAGAAATTGTATGCTTTATGGGAAGAGTCTGGAAATTGGACAATGCCTTAGCCATCCATTACGTATTTATCCTCAGGGAAAACACGGATAAAAACTTGCATGAAATAGGTACATACTGTGTATCAATAGAAAGTTTCATTTATCTTCTATTCTGATATTACTGATTATAGCAGCACAAAAAACATGCACAACCATTAATTACCTGTCATCTATGGAAAGTTTTTGTTTTACTCTGATGCTTGTATATAGCTCAGGTAGAAGCTACAGTCAATAGTTTGTATCTGCAAAAAGGGCAGATTCAGAGCACTAGAAAGAAGGACTGCCATAGATACTTTGAAGTACTGACACTTCCAAGAACAGTATCTTGGTACAGGTTTCTGAGGTGATACAGCTTAGATAAGTTTTATTCAGTACTGGTGGACTGAGTCAGGAATCCCAGGACTCCTTAGAACGGAAGCAGATGACTTCATGAAAACAGACTGCTAACCCAAGATCTAGCAGAAAAAGGACACAGGGTTGAATGAAATAATAAGGAAAATTTTATTGCATTTATTTCTTTGGAGTATTGTTGACTAGTTTTAATATTCTATTGCTGTATAACTCTAAATTTGCAAACAAACTCAAGAAGGCCTACATCATTAATTAACACCCTTTTTGCTAAATAGTTAGGACAAGCCTATGAAACTAGCCTTTCTTGTGATCACTAATTATTTCTGATTATTTGGATCATATAAGGTAAGGGAGACACCCTCAGGAAAAATCAGACTCTTAAGTCGGCAGTCTGAGAGTATCTTTCTTGGTTATCTGCATCATTCATTGTTAATGAGTTATTTTATAGTTCTGCAGGTAGTATAGTAAAATATATATTTTTAGTTTTCAAGGAAAAAAGCAGATTCTTTTTGCCTGAAATTTTTTTGTGTTTTATAAATGTAAGAACTCTTTGAAAAGTCTACATGCAGCAGAGAGGTAGAGATGGGGAGAGATTCTGAGAGAAGCAACTGTGGAAGTCATTTTTCTTTGGCTAAGAAGAGGATAGAGGACTGTGGATTCCAAAAGCTTTAGGGGCCCCTTTGTAAAGAAAACCAATATGTTTTACCATATTGGCTCTGTTTACTTGTGAGCAAATCCCTAGGATAAATGACATCTTTGGTTAGTTATAAGCTTGTTGCCTCTTCAGAAGTATTAGAAAAGACAAACTTTAGGTCTGACAAATAGGTATCAGCTCACAATTAAGTTCATTAGTAACCAAGATAATTCACACACGACACACTCCCTGGGAATAAAAATTTAACATTTAAGTACTCAACTTCAGGATTGATGTTGATAATGAAAATAGACAGGCAGTTTGATGAAGACAATAAAAACAAGACATGTTGCAAATTATCTGTTGTCAATCTGCTACAATGCAGGCTTCAGTCCTTACTTAGTCTTTGTGATTTCAGAAGGTCTGAAGCAATTTGCTCTACCTAAAATGAAAGACTTCTAGGAGACTTGAAGAAAGATAAAGCCAGCAAACTGTTTGCTATAATTCCTACCTGCATTTTAATAGCTTTACTCTTAAATGTAATTTGAGATAGTAGTCTTGGACTAAAAGTCTCTTTTTCTTCTATCATTTGGCATTTGAAGTGATATTCTTGAATATTCTAACACTAGAGTTGTGAATGGAAGGCAGGCATTCTCTGTTTAGGTTACTGAATTCTAACATTTCTTCTCAGGGCCAATAGAGTTCACTGTAAAAAAGGGTCAGGTTATGAATTTAGGCATCAGTTTTATAGCTAGCAAATGAAGACACCAACAATAATCATATGTATGTTAGATCTAGCTAAAAATAAATCAAGCTCCTAAAAAATATAAATTTTAGGAAAAGCTGTTATTATGACAATCCTTTTATAATTTTTAGTTCAGTTATTAATATGAGATAAAAAGAAACATGAAAAGGGATTACAGTCTGGTAAAACATTTTGTAATCTGAACTGTTATTGTGCCAAAATACAACCAACAAAGTTGGTTACTATAATAAAGAAAATTTCACTTTTGTAACATTATTCTGTGAACCCAATAAATATCATGAATCAACACATTTCAATAAGATATATAAACTTAATGATACTGAGATATTCAAATTGCAATTTTATAGGATTAAGCATATACCATATACAAATATACTATCTTATAAAAGCCTATATATATTTATATCTGTTTGTATTTTATATTCATTTTACAATTATGATCATTTGTCAAGAGGGGAAAACGAATACCTAATCTTTCCTTTCTTCTCTGTGGGAAACTAAGGATTCTTTACCAGGTTTAGAATATGTGGTGGGGGAGGTCATCTTTAATTAAAATTTAAGTAGAAGGAAGGATCGTGGACCTTTAACTTAGGGGTAAATGTTACATATTAAGGAAGTCCTAATGTACTAAAGTTGAGTGAACAAAAAGCCAGAAATATCCAGGGGAGATCAAAACCATTATGCAAGTTGTGGGATTTTTCCATGCTCCTTCTGAAGTAAGCTCTCTGATCTATACTGTATCCCTTTTAGAATGCTCAGAAATTTCTGAAGCCATATGGATTTTTAGCTTCATGGGGGTCTGGCTATGTACCAGATAGTTACCAGATCACATACAGTTTAGTAAACTGTATGAAAGGATATCAGAGTGGATAAACTTCCATGAGCCCCATTTCTCATACCTTTTCCCCCATGGATACACCCCCTGATGTGATGATGACATCAGCGCGACTGATACCCTCATTCAAGGCATTGAGTAAGTCATCTGGGCTGGAAAAAAATAAAGATGGATATATTAACACATAAGGAAAATATTTTAAACGCAGTGCCCACTTAAAGCTAAACCACATTTTTAATTAGACATTAACTGAGTACAGCACCATATTTTGTATGAAGTAGAAATCAAAAAGATCTCTGTCTCACAGGAGCCTAGCTCTTATTGTGGAGACAAAATTGAGTATGGAAGTAGTGGCAACTGGTAATTCCACAGTATTTTTCTTCCCTTCATCTAACAAGGCAACATGAGGGGAAACAATGAGATGCTGGTAGGCTTTCTAACCATTCCAGGTTGCCTAGGACTATCCCAAATTTTGTATTGATAGTCACATGTCCTAGGCAATACCAGGCAAACAGAGACAGTTATTCACCCAAATATTGGAGAGATCACGTAAGATTCTTTATGGAGAATATGACTTAATTTAGTTAGGTCTTGATAAAATGGGCTGGATTTTTATAGGTGGAAAGGAATGGGAAAGGTGATTAACCTGTGATGAAGCCTGTGGTGTTTCTAAATCAGTGGGGAAAAGAAATTGTCTAGAATGAAGGATTTGAAATGACTGGGATTGGTGGGGTAAGACAAGATTTTGGAGGGCCCTCAAGCTCAAGAATTTCAACTTCATCTAATGGGAAAAGGGTGTGGGGAATTCACTAAAAATAAGAGGAGCCAGTAGGTATTTCCTGAGCAAAGGAAGGGTAGAGAAAAAAAGAACAAGGAAAGCAGAGACCATATGAAACATTCTGAGAGGGTAAAGGGACTGAGAGCAGGCAGATTCTTGACAGTCAACTAAAAAGACAAAATGCACCAGCCCCTTCGATTGCACAGGTCAAAGTCCTAGGATGAAAAGAGGAGTTAAGTCAAGGCTCTTATCCTCTGGATGTTAGAGGTTTGCAAAGGCCTAACTTGAGATTGATAAGTGAGAAAAAATAAAATGCCAGGTGTCAGGGCGTATGGAAGGACAGGAAGGCAGAAGCCAAAAAGCAATGTTTAGTTATTTTTAATCCATAAAGGAACTGGGCAATGTGCACAGCACCTGCATTTTACTTCAAATGACGGAGTACAGAAAAGGAGCCTCTGGAGGAGTATTTGTCCACGCTGTACCCTTGTTTTCTTAAAAACCTCTTACTTTTTGGGGAAGGGAGAGGTGTTACCCCTCCTCTTCTTGGACATCTAATATATACATCTAAAAAGGGAGCAATTCTAACTTCTTACTTTATAGCTCTTGCTTGTAGTCCCTTTTAAGGCTCAGTTTTGCTCTTGGGTTCCATGAGATAAGACTACATCTTCCCATAAATCCCTTCTTAGCTTAAGCTAGCTTCCATAGATTTTTGTTAATTTGATTTTAAGTATCTCAATGAGATAGTATATGTGTTCTCAAAGCTTTTGTGGTAGGGAAGCTTGTTCAAGCAGAAGGAAGAGGAGGAGGAGAAGAAAAAGAAAAAAATTGTAACTAGGACCTCATTTCATTTTTTATCCAGAGGTGACATAGGGAAAGAGAGGACCTTGAGATTTACCTGAGAGGCTAATTTCACAGGCTCTACAAGAGATAAGCAAGTTGGGAGGTGGCATTGCATTGAGCTTAAGAGTGTGAACTCCATGGGCAAAGGACCTGAACAGACAACTCTCTGAGGAAGACATACAAAGGGCCCAAAGGCATATGAAAGAATGCTCAACATCACTAGCCATCAGAGAGATGCAAATTAAAACCACAATAAGATACCACCTCACACCTGCCAGAATGACAATCATCAGCAAATCAACAAACAAGTGTTGGCGAGGATGTGGGGCAAAGGGAACACTCATACACTGTTGGTGGGAATGTACGTTGGTGCAGTCACTATGGAAAACAGTATAGCATTTCCTTAAAGAACTAAAAATCGAACTGCCTTTTGATCCAGCAATTCCACTACTAGGACTATACCCGAAGAACCTGAAACACCAATTCATAAGAATCTATGTACCCCTATGTTCATAGCAACACTATTTACAATAGCCAAGTGCTGGAAGCAGCCTAAGTGCCCATCAGTGGATGATTGGATCAAAAAACTTTGGTACATTTACACAATGGAATTCTACATAGCAGAAAGAAAGAAGGAACTCGTACCCTTTGCAACAACATGGATGGAACTGGCTTAGTGAAATAAGCCAGTTAGTGAAGGACAAATATCATATGATCTCACCCATTACAGGACAATAATGAACAAAACTAACAGACAAGCAAAACAGAGCCAGATATATGAATACAATGAGTAGAGCTTCAGTGGGCAGAGGTGATGGGGGAGGTGGGAGGTGGGAGGTGGAGGCAAAGAAGGGCAACAGTTTAGTCATGGAACTAGCATGGAAGAACCATGGACATGGACAACAAGTGGAATTGACTTTCAGGGGGAGTGGGTGGGTGGGGAAGGGAACAGAGGGGAGGAAAAAGGGGATGGATGTAATACAACAATAAAATTAAAACAAACAAACAAACAAACAAACAAACGAGTGTGAACTCCAGTCAGGCTGCCAAGTTTAAATGCTGGTATTGCAACTTGCTAGATCTAGAACCTAGGACAAGTGGTTTAACTTCTCTTAGTTTTTCCTCTATAAACTAGGGATAATATAGAGTTTTTATGAGGGTTAAGTGACAAGTTTGTGGATACAAACTAAGTTTTAAGAAAAGTTAGTTGTTATTTCTGTGGTATTGACAGATGTTTGTCATACAAACATACTTAACAACCTGGCCAAGTTGAATGTTAGTATGCTTGGCAATTTTTATTCAGGAAACTGAACATGACTAACACAGAAGAAAATCATAAACACGGCCTTAAATACATCCACAGCTATCTGTATATAGCCTAAATGTCTCAATAGCAAGCTAGGCTTGCTTCCAGGCTGAACAGTTTCATTTACTATTAGATTCTCTTAACTGAATCTGGATAAAATTCTCCTCTTAAGCACTGGTCTGTCCATGTGTGTAGTGGAGGTTGCTTGGCTCTGGGAGAACAGATAAAAGGAAAAGTTTGAAAAATGGTTTTCATGAAATTCAACCTGCCAACATATGGACTCTTTAAATAAAGACATCCAGTTAATTGCTTATGCAGCCAAAAAGGTACCCAGGTATTCAACAAAGGTAAGGTCTATGTGTAAAATGTAAAAAAAGTAAAAATGATACGAATTTATTCTTTTGTATTGAAATACCACAAGATATGCATGGGTCCCTGACTGCTGCATGCCTTGTTGGATCATACTATCATTAAGCTGAGCCAAATGGTGGGCCTATGAAGTAAATGGGAAAAACATTACAAAAACAGGATGATACATAATGTGGTTCAGGTGAATTGGACGAAGAATACTATCAACAAAATACAAATTTGTGTTTGTATAAAGGAACATTAGCTAATTTTACCAGTCTTATTATATCACTTATAACATGTTAACTCAACAAAGCACCAGGGATATACACATCATCATGTATTAATCTTCATAGGGGGATAAAGGTCCTGGGACAGGCCTGCTGATAACTGCAAATAAATAGACTTTTCAGAGATTTTTTTTCTTATTCATTGCTTTTATATTATCTGGGGCATATTTCTTCCTGTGCTTTAAAACTGCAGTCATTAACTCTCCACACAAAAATTTCTAATTTGCAGAAACAACTAAAAGGGATTTAATACTAAATCCTTATTGTAATTTCTCATGTTTCAAAGAATATGCTCAATGCTGCTTTCTACACTGTGGCTCTTGGGTTCAGAAAGTCATTGATTGTCAAAGTTGGAAAGGTCTATTATGTTCAGTATCACATCTCACACATTTTTTTGGGTCCTGTCCTATTCTGTCTCCCTTTGCCTCTCTCTTTGACTCTATTCTGTTGCATGCTTCTGGTGTCTGGGATCCAGTAAGACATTTTGTCTTAGAAAAGGAATAGCTACCAATATATGACAATAATCAGAGGATCTATTTATTGTAAGCATCATTTATGCTGCATGTCACAATTACACTTGTTTCCTCACAACCTGTGAGGGAGAATGGACAGGTGTTATTATGCCCATTTACAGAAAAGGAAAGTGATATTCAGAGAGGTAAAGTAGTAAATTAAAGGCAGGTAGAGCAGTAAGTGGCAGAGCTAGGACTAGGACCTCTGGCTCTTCTAAAGTGTTTATTCCATCCCACTATCTAATCAGAGTGATTGTCTAGATTTTTCAGGCATGTGACATGTGATACAAAGAAGATTCTCATGACAATGAACCCTTGTTCAAAAGCATCGAATAGAAGATGCTAAGGCAGCAGGTGAGGCTCTGTCTGGGTGACCAGGAGAGTGAATGTATGGACATGTTGGTATAGTTCTGGGCAACACAACTATGTTGCCCAGAAACAAGCATGACTATGAATCCTATATCCAGATGGAAGCTAAAATATTTTGATTAAATATAACTTTAGGGACTACTTACAAGTCACAAATTTGCTCTTTTTGTGATTCATATTATATTATATTTTATTTTTTTATTTTTTTAATAATTTTTTAAAAAGATTTTATTTCATTATTTTTAGAAAGAGGGGACGGGAGAGAGGCAGAGAGGGAGAGAGACATCAATGTGTGGTTGCTTTTCACCTGCCTCCAGCCACAGACCTAACTGGAGACCTGGTTTGCAACCTTGTTATGTGCCCTGGCTGGGGAATCGAACCTGCAACCTTTGGGTTTGCAGGCCGGCGCCTTATCCACTGTGCTACCAGCCAGGGCATATTACATTTTAAATAGTGAAATATTTTCAACATAAGATAATAGTATAAGAAACCTCCATGTATCCTTCTCTCAGATTTGACAAGCACTAATATTTTCTTGTATTTACTTCATATTCCTTCTCCCCCACTTTCTTACTTTAAAGAAATAAAAACTAAGTTTGCTTTCTAAGACTAAGATTATACTGAATAACAATAAGAGGAATAGGTAATAAGAATGATAAATTATGGATATTATAGTGGGATAGAAACAATAATTTTTTCAGTTTTGTTAAATAAAGAGGTTAGAGCATATTAATTTCCTGAAAGATAGGAGGATAAAACTATAAAACATTATAATCTGATTTTGTCATGTGAATTTATATTATAATATATGACCTTATATATTACTTCTTATATCTAAGATCAGTTAATATTTAAGAATAAAATTTATGACAATAATACTCATGTTTTAAAAGAACAATGTACTTTAATACCTATGTGTTAATTTTACAAGGCTGGGCAAGAGAAGATACTGAGGGTCACAGGAGATAGTGATAGGTTCAAGGTTACTCTATGTTCATTCTTCTATTCTTTTAAAGTATAGTAATATTCATATTGTGAAAGATACTTTGTTATACATAATGTACCTTCAGATAGAAGCTATCATTATCTAAATATATAAATCATATTTGTGTAAGCCGAACAGTGATGATTAAAAAGTAACTTATATGTTTTAATATTATTTTTAAAACAACTTATACTTTTAAAATCAGAACTATCTTCTCACCATTTCCACTAGAGGGGATTAAGAAGAAAAAAGCTTTCTAGGTATATGCGAGTAGTATCCTTTTTCTCAAAGAGCAACAGATCTTAAGGGATATTGTGATATCATTTAATTCTGCCTTCATTAAGAACCACAGTTTTAATTAGATTTGGATGTTGATTGGCCATTTAACCACTATTTAAAGATAAATTGAATACTAGTATTACTCTTGATTTACTAGTACTTTCTATCCATTTTCACTTGTTATTAAGTACCTATCCATTGTTCTGTTAGTGTGCCAGATATTATGTGAAAACATTCTATAAGCTGATTTCGTACTAAATGCTAAAAATTGAAGTACTACATGACAGAAAACAGAACCATTAACTGAACACTGAAGTGTTACATGGTCTAGAATTCAATTTTGTCTCTTCTGCTGAGATAACTCTGAACAACTAATATCATTTTTTGGGGACTTGCTTTCCTTATTGTAAAATGAGAACATTTAGACTAGGTCCTTTTTGTCTCTAACATCACTGATTTAAAGCACTTGAAGGTAATTAGGATTCAGGTATTAAGATTTCATTTTCATTTGCATCTCTCTGATGACTAACGATGTTGAGCATTCTTTCATATGCCTCTGGGCCCTTTGTATATCTTCCTCAGTGAGTTGTCTGTTCAGGTCCTTTGCCCATTTTTTAATTGGGCTGTCTGTCTCCCTGGTGTTGAGTCGCATTAGTTCTTTATATATTTTGGAGATCAGACCCTTGTCTGAGGTATCATTGGCAA
>PVIW01019159.1:0-10105 GCA_004026585.1 Noctilio leporinus
TCCATGGTTCCTTTATACTAGGTTCTTGTCTAAGCTGCTCCCCTTCCTTGACTCTGACTCCCCCCTCCCCCAACCCCATTCCCTCTGACCACTGAAGGCCTATTCCTTGTATTCATATACTTGGTTCTGTTTTGCTTGTTGTTAGTTTTTCTCATTATTGTCCCGTAATGGGTGAGATCATATGGTATTTGTCCTTCACTGACTGGCTTATTTCACTAAGCATAATACTCTCCAGTTCCATCCATGTTGTTGCAAAGGGTACAAGTTCCTTCTTTCTTTCCGCTATATAGAATTCCATTGTGTAAATGTACCAAAGTTTTTTGATCCAATCATCCACTGATGGGCACTTAGGCTATTTCCAGCACTTGGCTCAAATAACCTTCTTAAAAAGGGAAATTCATCTTCAAATGGACATTTGGGATGAGATGGTAGTTACCAATCCATGTGGACCAGAGACAGTAAATATGGAATTAAGTATTTCATATTGGAGAATTGAGGAAAGGAAGAAAACCTGAGATAATGAAGAGTAGTTTAATGCATCTTTTATATATGTTTAATCAAGAGCAAAACTGATTTAACTGTGAGAAAATAAAGACTTTTAAAATACAACATTTTAAAACTAACCTATTGTTATTTTATTTATTTATTTTTTGTTTTATAGTACTAGCATTATTCTTATCTATTATGAATATTACCCAGGGGAAAAGAATTGTAATGGAAGCAGTGATATACAAAATGCATGGTAATATTCTTATAACTTATGTAAATAAATAAATTTACATACCATGTGTGAAAAATAAATGTAAAAAGATTACTGAGCACTTTTCAGATAAAGTGCAGTAAAGTGCTTAATACTATTGAGCAAGCCATAATGCATTCAAATATGGAAACATAAAACTAGACAAGTAACATCATCCACAGTAATGCAAATTAATACTTCTATAACTTTTTATTATGATGAAAAGGTCTAAAAGCCCATGAGTGTTGTAAAATGTACTCTGAATTACCCATTCCCTGAGTCTCATCAAAACCTTCAGCACATTTACTTATGGTGTGTATGTCACCAGCACCTTACTGTCCCTCTTTCTATGATAGAATATAGAGTGTGCATAGACATATGTAGAACATGCCAAAAGTGAACTCCCCAGCTTTTTATTTTACTCTGAGAAAAACAAAAGTTCTTGATTCCTTTTCTTTTATTTTTTTTTAATATGCCAAAAAATTATCAAAAGCTTTCAATAGTTTTGTGGATATCAAATTACCCTAAAAGTTTGATGGTTTTTTTAAATTCAATTTTATTGTTGTATTACATTATCCCCTTTTTGCTCCCCTCTGTCCCCCTCGCCATCCACCCATTCCCCACAAAGTCAATCCCACCTGTTGTCCATGTCCATGGTTCCTTTATACTAGGTTCTTGTCTAAGCTGCTCCCCTTCTTTGCCTCTGCCTCCCCCCTCCCCCCAACCCTCTTCCCCCTGACGACTGGAGGCCTATTCATTGTATTCATATATTTGGTTCTGTTTTGCTTGTTGTTAGTTTTGTTCATTATTGTCCTGTAATGGGTGAGATCATATGGTATTTGTCCTTCACTGACTGGCTTATTTCACTAAGCATAATACTCTCCAGTTCCATCCATGTTGTTGCAAAGGGTAGGAGTTCCTTCTTTCTTTCTGCTGTATAGTATTGCATTGTGTAAATGTACCAAAGTTTTTTGATCCAATCATCTACTGATGGGCACTTAGGCTGTTTCCAGCACTTGGCTATTGTAAATAGTGCCGCTATGAACATAGGTGTACATAAGTTCTTATGAATTGGTGTTTCAGGATTCTTTGGGTATAGTCCCAGTAGTGGAATCGCTGGATCAAAAGGCAGTTCTATTTTTAGTTTTTTGAGGAAACCCCATACTATTTTCCACAGTGGCTGCACCAGTATTATTCCCACCAACAGTGCATGAGGGTTCCCTTTGCCCCACATCCTCGCCAACACTTGTTGTTTGTTGATTTGTTGATGATGGCCATTCTGACAGGTGTGAGGTGGTATCATATTATGGTTTTAATTTGCATCTCTCTGATGACTAGTGATGTTGAGCATTCTTTCATATGCCTCTGGGCCCTTTGTATATCTTTCTCAGTGAGTTGTCTGTTCAGGTCTTTTGCCCATTTTTTCATTGGGCTGTCTGTCTCCCTGTTGTTGAGTCACATTAGTTCTTTACATATTTTGGAGATCAAACCCTTGTCTGAGGTCTCATTGGCAATTATGTTTTCCCATACAGTTGGTTCTCTTTGAATTTTGCTGATGTTTTCTTTAGCTGAACAGAAACTTTTCAATTTGATATAGTCCCATTTGTTTGCTTGTTCTTTTATTTCCTTTGCCCTTGGTGAAGTATCAGTAAACATATTTCTGTGTAGGATATCCAAAAGTTTACTGCCTATATTTTTCTCCAGGACCTTTATTGTGGCACTGCTTATGTTTAAATCCTTTATCCATCTTGAGTTCATTCTGGTGTATGGTGTAAGTTGGTGGTCTAATTTTATCTTTTTGCAAGTTGCTGTCCAATTCAAGTTTGATGTTTTTAGCTCTGGCCAGTGGGACAGTGGATAAAGTGCCACCATGTGAATGCAAAGGTCACTGGTTCGATTCCCCAGCCAGGGCAACATAATTAGGTTGCAAGCCATGTCTCCAGTCAGGTCCATAGCTGGAGGCAGGTCAAAGGCAACCATACATTGATGCTTCTCTTCCTCTCTGTCTCTCTCCCTTCCCCACTCTCTGAAAAGTAATTTTTAAAATCTTTAAATATTTTTTAACGTTTGATGTTTTGATAATTTAAGTATAAATGAATTTTAACTATATGGATTAAATTTCCATTAAAATACACAACCATGAGCAAAGTCATTCCAAAAGGTGCATTCAAAGCTTTGACTTCAAGTGTTTGAAAGCAATTCAAGGTGTTGAATGAAGCCAAGTTGCAGATAGAACACACAATTCAGGTTGTGTTTTGTTGCAGGACAAGCAGGATTTGCGCTAATAAGATAGAATTTAAGACATCCTTGCATCTCTTGATAAAATTAGATAAAAAATACATGAAGGTATCATGGAAATGAATAGATATGATGCAAAAAATGGGTGTATTGCTATAAAAAGGTCATTTTTAATTCATCATTTTGAAATTTTTAGAAAGTTTTTAATTATGTTTCAACTGGCATCTTCCAACTAATGACATTTCAGATAATTTTCTCTCCTTGAGAAGCCTAAAACATAAAAGAGAAGGGGAAAATTGTTCTGTTTGGGGAAAGAATAAAGTCCACTTACCCACTAGTCACCCTTTTTTATTACACCTTCATTGAAATGTAATTTACAAACCATACAATATACCAATCTGAGTACAATTCAATCATTTTCATAGTGGTGTGCAACCATCACCACAATCAAATTTAGAATATTTTCTTTCTTTTTTTTTTTTTTTAAAGATTTTATTTATTATTTCCAGAGAGAGGGGGAGGAAGAGAGGCAGAGAGGGAGAGAAACATCAATGCATGGTTGCCTTTCACCTGCCTCCAGCTACAGAGCTGGCTGGAGACCTGGCTTGCAACCTGATTATGTGCCCTGGCTGGGAATCGAACCAGCAACCTTTGGGTTTGCAGGCCGGCACCTTATCCACTATGCCACCAGCCAGGGCTTAGAATATTTTCATCATCCTCAAAATATTGCCACTTCTCATTAGCAGTTATTGTCATTTGTACCAACAATTCCCATTCTAGCACTATGAAACTACTAATCTACTTCCTATCATAATGGATTTGCCTGTTCTTGACATTTCAAATAAATAAAATCATACTATAATTGATTTTTGGTGACTGACTTCTTTCACTAAATTTTTTCAAGGTCTATCCAAGCTATAGCATGTATCAATAACTTTTTCAAATTGCCAAACCATACATCATTATACAGATACACCATATTCATTCATCCATTCATCTATTCATCCTTTGATGAATATTTGGGTCCATTTCTATTTTGGTTGCTATGAATAATGCATACATTTTTGTGTGGATATAGGTTTTCATTCCTTTTGCATAAAAACATGTAAGTAGAAAATCAAGATAGTGGAGGAGTAGTTGGAGCTATACCAATCTCCTCCTAGGTCCCTAGGAATTGCAACTTAATTGGGAAAAATATCATCTGGAATTACCAATAGAATACCAGCTGTAAAGGAGCCTCATAACCATGGGATAGAACAAAAGAGGACACTTCATCACAATGTAACTGGCAGGAATTGTGGAAACACGAGAGGGTTGGCTGGGCCCCAACCATAGGTAGTAGCCAAAGGAACTGAGCTACTCAGGACTCCACCTGAGTAGGGTAGGTTCTGGTCCCCAAGCTGGGTTTCCCAGCCTATACAACCGCAGCAGAGAATAAAGCAGCAGCCAGCTGAGAAAGGCAGAAAGCCGTGGGTTTTACTAGCCTAAGAGAGCACTGGAGACAGAAAACTACTAAGGTGACCACAACAAAAATACATTGGCACTCACCTACCCAGGGCTCCAGTTAGGGGAGGGCAGTAAGGACTGGAGACGCTTGCAGAGGTGGCTTGAAGAGAGAATTGGGGAAGCATATGTGGGGATCCGGGTGCTGACTCATTGCCCACACCTCAGGTGGACTACACTACACACCATGTGGCTTCCATATCAGGGGTCCTCATAGGCCCTCCCACTGGAAGCAATCTGCCCCACCCAGCAATGCCTGACCCTGGTGCCTGATCACAATTCATTGATTTATACTTGAATAAATCTCTCACGCCAGGCTGTGTCTGATCTGAGCCTGGTGGCTAATCCTGGATTCATTGGTTTGCAACTGAGTCAGTCCTTCTTGCCCAGCAGTGCATGAGCCTGCTGGCTGAATACAAACTCACTGAGTCAGTGAGTCAGTCAAGCCGTCCCACCTAGTGGCATGTGAGCCTGGTGGCTGATTTTAGAGTCAATGGTTTGCAACTGAATTGGTCTGTCTTGCCCAGTGAAGCCTAGGCCAGGTGGTTGATCACAAGTTTATTGACTTATGACTGAAACAGTGTGTCCCTCCCAGTGGCATCTGACCCTGGCAGCTGATCACAGTCTCATTGGATTACAATTGAATCTTTCTGTTTAGACCTGTGGCTCCTAAGCCTGGTGGCTGACCACAGATTTGTTAATTTACAACTGAATTTGTCCCACCAAGCTGCAGCAAAGCCTGGCAGTTGATTACAGACTCATTGGATTACTATTGAAACTGTCTGTCTAGCCTAGAGGCACCTGAGCCTGGTGGCTGATCACAGTCTAACTGGATTACAACTTACTAAACTGGCCCTACCCAGTGGTGACTAAGGTGACCACTAATCACAGAGGGATTGGTTTACAACAGAGTTTATCGGTCCTGACAAGTGGTACCTACATCTGATAGATAAGTAGCCAAAGGAACTAAGCTACTCAGTTTAATTAAAAACTGAAGGGCACTGACAAAAACAGTGGGTCTCTGATTGGCTCCAACAGCCTGACTAGGCCCAAACTATGGAATAATATTATGTTACCAGAGGTGAATCAAGGAAATGAAGGTAGTGCACTTCTACATGATAGAGGGTCTCATCACAAAGACAGGCACTCAAAGCCAATCTATAAAGCAAAAGCAAACAAGAAGAGAAACCTAAAAATGAGGAGAAAAAGAAACAGTCCATCACTGAAAGGAAAGGAGTAATACCCAGAAAGACCACTAAGTGAAATAGAGTCAAGCAAACTATCAGATATGGAATTCAAAATAATGATGATAGAGAAGTTCAATGAGCTCAACAAGCTCAAATAAAAGTACAAACAACTCCATGGGAGCTGCAAACAACTCCAGGGGAACTATAAAGAACTCCAGGGAAGCTAAAAGGAACTTACTGAAAACTACACCAGCATTAAAAAGGACATAGAAACTATCAGTAAGAGCCAGGAGGAAATGAAGAATACAATTTCTGAATTGAAGAATAGAGTAGAAGAAACCAACAGCAGGCTAGAGGAAGCAGAGGATCAAATCAGATAGTTGGGAAACAACATAGAAAAATATTGCCAGACAGTGTAACAATATGAAAAAGACTAGAAAAGAATGCAGAGGTTTTAAAAGAGCTGCAGGACAACATGAAATACAGTAATATCCAAATCATAGGGATAACAGAAGGTGAAGAGAAACAAGGAATGGAAAACCTGTTTAAAAAGGTACTAAGAGAAAATTTCCCTAACTTGATAAGTGAAAACATTACTAAGTTCAGGAAGCACAGAGGGTCCCAATGAAGATGAACCCAAACAGACCCACTCCAAGACAAATCATAATTATAATGGAAAATATCAAAGACAAGGAGAGAACCTTAAAAGCATCAAGAGAGAAAGAACAAATAACATATAAGTGGGCTCTGATATTATCAAACGATTACTCAACAGAAACAATACAAGCCAGAAGAGAATGGCAAAAAAATATTCCAAATAATAGAAAACAGAGGCCTGCAACCAAGAATACTCTACCCAAAAAGGTTTTCATTCAGAATGGAAAGAGAAATAAGGAGTTTCACAGACAAAAGAAGACTAAAAGAATTCATCTCCACCAAACCAGCACTGAAAGGGATAAGGGTCTGATTTAAAAAGAGGAAGAAACAGAGAGATAGAATGAAACACAGTTACAAAGGGGAAAAATGACAATGAATAAGTATCAATCAATAATAACCTTAAATGTAAATGGATTAAATGCACCAATCAAAATACATAGGGTAGCTAAATGGATAAGAAAACATGACCCACATATATGTTGTCTTCAAGAGAACCACCTCAGAATAAAAAGTTGAACCAGATTGAAAGTGAAGAGATGAAAAAATATATACCAAGCAAATGGCCTGAAAAAAAGGCTGGGTAGCAATACTTATTTCAGACAAATAGATTTTGTAATGAAGGACATAAATAGAGGCAAAGAAGGACAGTTCGTAGTACTTAAGGGATTAATCCATCAAGAAGTCATAACCCTAGTAAGCATATATGCACCCAATATAGGAGCATTCAAATATATAAGGAAAATCTTGGAGGACTTCAAGAAGTATATGGACAGCAACATAATAATAGTAGGGGATTTTAATACCCTATTATCAACAATGGCCAGATCTCCTAAACAAAACAGACCAAGGATATTCTGGCATTGAACAACACTCAAGATGGAATGGACCTAACTGATATATACAGAACACTTCACCTCAAAGAAGCAAAATATACATTCTTTTCAAATACACATGGAACATTCTCTAAGATCACATGGTAGGTCACAAACCAGGTGTCCACAAATACGAAAAAATTGAAATCCTACCAAGCATCTCAGATCAAAATGGATTGAAACTAGAGACCAACATCAAGGGAAAAAAACAAAAACACTCTAATATATGGAGATTGAATAACATGCTTTTAAGAAAGAAATGGGGGGAAAAAGATTAAAGAATAAATCAAAATGTTTCTGGAAACCAATGAAAATGAATACACAACAGCCCAAAAACCTATGGGACACAGCAAACACAGTCTTCAGAGGGAAATCTATAGAAATACAGATTTACCTAAAATCTAACCTAAACCTAAAAAGGTTAGAAGAAGCTTATATAAACAACCAAACCATAAAGCTATAAGAACTAGAGACGCAACAACAAACAAAGCCCAGAGCAAGTAGAACGAAAGAAATCATCAAGATCAGAGCAGAATTAAATGACTTAGAAACTAAAACTACAATTCGAAGAATCAATAAATCCAGGAGCTGGTTCTTTGAAAAAATAAACAAAACTGACAAGCCTTTAACCAGACTCATCAAGAAAAAAAGAAGACAGAGGACCCAAAAACAAAATAAGAAATGATAGAGGAGAAATCACAACTGATACCTCAGAAATATAAAGGATTGTAAGAAATTGCTACAAATAACTATGTGACAAGAAATATGACAACCTGGGTGAAATGGACAAATTTCTGGAAATGTATAATCTACCAAAACTGAGTCCAGAAAAAATAGAAAGCCTGAATAGACCAATAACAACTAGTGAAATTGAAGAAAATCAAAAATCTCCCAAAGCACAAGAGCCCTGGACCAGATAGTTACACAGGTGAATCCTACCAAACATTTAGAGAAGAACTAACTCCTATCCTTCTCAACCTATTCCAAAAAATCCAACAAGAGGGAAGTCTCCCAAACTCTTTCTATGAGGCCATCATAATTCTTATGCCAAAACCAAGTTAAGACACAACTAAGAGAGAAAATTATAGGCCAATATCTCTGATGAACATAAATGCTAAGATTCTCAGCAAAATATTGGCCAACCAGATCCAGCAATACGTGAAAGAGATCATACACCATGATCAAGGGGGATTCATCCCAGGGATGCAAGGATGGTACAACATCTGCAAATCAATAAATGTAATACACCACATAAACAAAATGAAAGATATAAACCATATGATCATATCAGTACAAACTGAAAAACCATTTGATAAAGTACAGGAAACATTTATGATAAAAACACTCAGCAAAATGGGAATAAAGGGAGAATATCTCAATGTAATAGAGACCATATATGAGAAACCTTTAGCCAATGTCATACTCAATGGGAAATAATACAAGCTTTCACCCTAAGATCAGGAACTAGGCAAAGCTGTCCACTCTGTGCACTTCCGTTCAACATTGTTTTAGAAGTTCTAAACAAAACTATCAGATAAGAAAAAGGAATCAAAGGTATCCAAATTGGAAAGAAGAAAGTAAAACTGCCATTATTTGCACATGACATCAAAGTGTACATAGAAAACCTAATAGACTCCACCAAAAACCTAGTTGACCTAATAGGCAAATTTAGCAAAATAACTGGCTATAAAGTCAATATTCAGAAATCAAAAGCATTTTTGTGTACCAAAAATGAAACATCAGAGATAGAAGGTAGAAAACAAATCCTATTTACCATAGTGACAAGAAAAATAAAGTACTTAAAATAAACTTAACCAAAAAGGTAAAAGACCTGTACTCAGAAAACAACTGAACACTGAAGAAAGAAATCAAGGAAGATACAAATAAATGGAAACATATACCATGTTCATGAATGAGAAGAATTAACATCATACAAATGTCCATACTACCCAAAGTAATCTATAGATTCAATGCAATCCCAATTAAAATGCCAATGACATATTTCACAGTTACAGAAAAATATTTCAAAAATGTGTATGCAGCCACAAAAGACCATGAATAGTCTCAGCAATCTTGAGAAAAAAGAACAAGGTAGGAAGAATCACAATATAGGACATCAAAGTATCCTACAAGGCTACTGTAATCAAAACTATCTAGTACTGGCATAGGAATAGGCATATAGATCAATGGAACAGAGTAGAGAGCCCAGAAATACACCCGGGACTCTACAGTAAATTAATATTGACAAAGAGGGAAGGACCATAAAATTGAGTAAAAATAGCCTCTTAAACAAGTGACCTTAGGAGAACTGGTCAGGGATATGCAAAAAATAAAACTAGATCACCATCTTACACTATACGCCAGAATAAACTCAAGGTGGATAAAGGACTTAAGCATAAGCAGCGACACCATAAAAATTCTAGAGGAAAACAGAAAGTAAAATTCCAGATACCTTATGCAGAAATATTTTCACTGACACTTTTCCAAGGCCAAAGGAAATAAAGGAACAAATAAACAAATGGGGCTATATCAAACTGAGAAGTTTCTATTCAGCTAAAGAAAACAGCAAAATTAAAAAGGAACCAACTGAATAGGAAAACATATTTGCCAATGAAACCTCAGACAAGGGTTTGATACCCAAAGTATATAAAGAACTTATGCAACTCAATACCAGAAAGACAGAAAGCCCAATTAAAAAAATGAGCAAAGAAACTGAATAGAGAGCCCAGAAATTAACCCAGGACTCTATGGTCAACTCATATTTGACAAAGGGGGAAGGAACATCCAATGGAGTAAAAACAGTCTCTTCAACAAATGGTGTTGGGAGAACTGGACAGCAACATGCAAAAAGATAAAACTAGACCACCAACTTACACCATACACCAAAATAAACTCAAGATGGATAAAGG
>PVIW01019160.1:0-10103 GCA_004026585.1 Noctilio leporinus
TTCTTCATTTCTTTCTTCAGTGTTCTGTAGTTTTCTGAGTACAGGTCTTTTACCTCCTTGGTTAAGTTTATACCTAGGTACTTGATTTTTCTTGTTGCTACGGTAAATGGGATTTGTTTTCTCACTTCTATCTTTGATGTTTTATTATTAGTATACAAAAATGATTTTGATTCCTGGGTATTGACTTTATACCCAGCTATTTTGCTAAATTTGCTTATTAGGTCAAGTAAGTTTTTGGTGGAGACAATCGGGTTTTTATGTACACTATCATATCATCTGTCAATAGTGACAGTTTGACTTCCTCCTTTCCAATCTGAATACATTTGATTCCTTTTTCTTCTCTGGTGGCTATGGCTAGAACTTCCAAAACAATGTTGAACAGAAATGGAGAAACTGGAGAGCTTTGTCTTCTTCCTGATCTTAAGGGGAAAGTTTTAGTTTTTGCCCATTGAGTATGATGTTGGCATCAGGTTTCTCATATATGGCCTTTATGATGTTGAGGTATGCTCCCTCTATTCCCATTTTGCTGAGGGTTTTTATCACAAATCGTTGCTGTACTTTATCAAGTACTTTTCCAGCATCTATTGATATGATCCTATGGTATTTGTCTTTCATTTTGTTGATGTGGTGTATTACTTCATTGATTTACGAATGTTGTACCTCCTTGCATCCCTGGGATGAAACCCACGTGATCATGGTGTATGATCTTTGTAATGTACTACTGAATCTGGTCGGCCAATATTTTGTTGAGAATCTTAACATCTGTGTTCATCAGCAATATTAACCTATAGTTTTCTTTCTTATTTGTGTCCTGCCCTGGTTTTGGGATTAGAATAACATTGGCCTCATAGAAAGAGTTTGGGAGTCTTCCCTCTTCCTGCATTTTTTTGGTGTAGATTGAGGAGGATAGGAGTTAGTTCTTTAAATGTTTGCTAGAATTCACCTGTGTAGCCATTTGGTCTAGGGCGCTTGTGCTTTGGGAGATTTTGGATTACTTCTTCAATTGCACTAGTTGTTATTGGCCTATTCAGGATTTCTCCTTCTGGATTCAGTTTTGGTAGATTATACATTTCAGAAATGTGTCCATTTCACCCAGGTTGTCATATTTCTTGTCATATAGTTGTTTGTAGTAATTTCTTATAATCCTTTGTATTTCTGAAGTATCAGTTGTGATTTCTCCTCTGTCATTTCTGATTCTGTTTATTTGGGTCCTCTCTCTCTTTTTCTTGATGAGTCTGGATAAAGGCTTGTCCATTTTGTTTCTTTTTTCAAACAACCAGGTCCTGGACTTGTTGATTCTTTGAATTGTAGTTTGAGTATCTAAGTTATTTAGTTCTACTCTGATCTTGATGATTCCCTTCCTTCTACTTGCTCTGGGCTTTGTTTGTTGTTGCTCCTCTAGTTCTTGCAGCTTTATGGTTAGGTTGTTTGTATAAACTTCTTGTGACCATTTTAGGTAGGCCTGTATTGCTATGAATTTCCCCCTGAGAACTGCCTTTGCTGTATCCCATAGGTTTTGGACTGTTGTGTATTCATGGTCATTTGTTTCCAGAAAATGGTTGATTTCACCTTTGATCTCATTGTTTACCCATTCATTACTTAAAAGCATATTATTCATTCTCCATGAGTTAGAGTATTTTTGGATGTTTCCCTTGAGATTGGTTTCTAGTTTCAAGCCATTGTGATCTGAGAAGATGCTTGGTATGATTTCAGTTTTCCTGTATTAGTGGAGGCTTGTCTTGTGACCTACCATGTGGTCTATCTTAGAGAATGTTCCATGTGCATTTGAAAATAATGTGTATTTTGCTTCTTTGGGGTAAAAGGTTCTGTATATATCAGTTTTGTCCATTTCCTCTAGAGTGTTATTCAATGCCACAATATCCTTTGTGTCTTTTTCTTTGGAAGATCTATCCATTTTTAATAGTGGGGTATTAAAATTCCCTACTATTTGTGTGTTAATGTCTATATCCTTCTTGAAGTCATCCAAGATTTTAAGTTATATATTTTGGATCTCCTCTGTTGGGTCCATATGTGTTTACCAAAGTTATTTCTTCTTAACGGATTGTTCCCTTAAGTATTATGAAATATCCTTTTTTATATCTTTTTATGGCCTTCATTGTAAAATCTCTTGTCTAAAATAAGTATTGCTACTACAGCCTTCTTTTTCATTTCCATTTGCTTAATATATATTTTCCCATCCCTTCACTTTCAATCTGTGTTGATCTTTTGTTATGAAGTGGGTCTCTTGAAGACGGCATATATGTCAGTCATGTTTCCTTATCCATTCAGCTATCCTATATCTTTTGATTAGCACATTTATCCCATTTATATATAAAGTTATTTTTGATTGATAATTACTTATTGCCATTTTCCCACTTTGTACTTTTGTTCCTCTTTATCTCTCACTGTTTCCTCATTTCATTTTTTTTTTCTTTTTAATAGTAGACCCTTTAGCATTTGTTGCAATGCTGGTTTGGTAAAGATATATTCTTTTAGTCTTCTTTTGTCTGGGAAACTCCTTTTTTCTCCTTTCATTTGAATGAGAATCTTGCTGGGTAGAGTATTCTTTTTTGCCGGCCTTTGTTTCCCATTACTTGGAATATTTTTTGCCATTCCCTTCTGGCTTGAATTGTTTCTGTTGGATAATCATTAGATAGCCTTATTAGAGCCCATTTATATGTTATTTGCTGTTTCTCTCTTGATGCTTTTAGGATTCTCTCTTCATCTTTGAAATTTGCCATTTTAATTTCAATGTGTCCTTGATTTGTTTTTTTTTGGGTTGATCTTCATTTGGACCATCTGTGCTTCCTGAATTTGAGTAACATTTTCACTCATCATGTTAGGAAAATTTTCTATCATTACTTTTTTGAACACATTTTCCATTCCTTGTTTCTCTTCTCCTTATGGTATTCCTACGATTTAGATGTTATTGTGTTTCATATTGTCCTGCAGCTCTCTTCAGACCTCTTCATCCTTGTTCTGCCTTTGTTCATTCCCTTGTACTGTCTTGGAGTATTTTTCTATGTTGTCCTCCAATTGGCTGATCCAATCCTCTGCCTCCTCTGGCTTACTGTTGAATCCTTCTACTGCATTATTCAATTCAGAAATTATATTATTCATTTCCTCCTGGCCCTTACTGATAGTTTCTAAGTTCTTTTTGATGCTGGTGTAGCTCTTAGTAAGTTCCTTGTAGTTTCCCTGGAGTTTTTTGTAGTTCTCCTGGAATTGTTTATAGTTTTCTTTGAGCTGGTTGAGCTCCTTGTGCTTCCGTATCATCGTTCTTTTGATTTCCATATCCAATATTTTGTTTTCCTCTATTTCACGTTGTGATCTTTCTGGGGATTCCTCTTTCCTTTTGGTGATGGACTGATTATTTTTATCCTCATTTTTGGGTGTCTGTTTTTTCTTTTTTTTCTTTTTTTCTTTTTTTCTCTTGGATTGATCTTATTTTCTTCCCTGCCTTTGTGGAGTACCCATCTGTGTTAGGAGATTTGTGTAGCTCAGTGATGTAGTCTCTTAGATTTTCTACACTTGTTGCTCTTGGGGTGTCCTTAATATAGATAACTTGGGCTGTCTGGTTGTATTTGGGATTGGTTGTGTATGTTGCTCCTTTCTTTCCAGTTGGCTGATTGAGAGACACACCTTCTATTATTTTTCATTCACTGCTTTTGAGCTGCTCCTTAAACAGAACCACCAGTCCAGGCAAAATAACCACACCTTCAGAGGTATATTTCTCCTTTAATCCCCCTTTCAACTGTCTATGAATCTAGCTATATACCCATACCCTTCAAGGCAACCCCTGCTTTTAATCACACCCTCAGCTGCAAGTGTGCCAGTCTTAATAGGGATGTGGATATATTAACTGCTGTACAAGGGGAAAAAATGATTAAGTTGACTAAAGTATAGACAATTTTGAAGGGAGCAAAGGATTAGCTAAGAAAGCAGGGATATGAAAGAGAAAACCAACTTATCTATTCTATAGAATGGAGGAGGGGGATGATCAGAAAGCCTCAAGTGTGAGTGAACAGTATAAGCCTATATATGTATAGTTGTTGCATCTTACTCCCTGTTCACCTTTAATGAGCCCTGATTGGTCTAGGTGGAGCCAGGACCTTTGTGCTTTTAGCAGGAAAAAAAAAAAAAGAATGTGTAGTCCTCAGCAGTGCACCCCTCTCCCTCCCAAAAAAAGGGAAAGAAAGAAAGAAAAAGAGATTAAGCAACTATGGAGGGGAGGAACACTTAGATTGTGAACTGGGAATGAGTTGTAACAGGAAAGTGAGTAGACTTTAAAACAAGAGTAGGAGGAAGGACTTGGGAGTTTAGATGGATTGAGATAGGGGTGGAGTAAAAATATGGGAGTTGGGATACACTATGGTATAACAGTATTCAGTTAAAATGCACTAATTGTAAGGATTGAAAGTAACTGTTGAAATGATATATTAGGTATTAATAGTTAATGTAGTAGAGGAGGAAAAATGGTGACAGAACAGAGAGCAGTGCTGATGACTTTCTAGAGTACAAGAGCAGCTGGAAGATAGGATAGGGAGCATAAAATGTCGGCAGGTCCCAAAGAATTGGAGCGGTAAGCATCTGGACTCAGGAATTCACAGCCCAGAAACAGCAGAGACCTACAGGAGAGCAGGTGAGACAGTTTCAAACCAGCCAGTGAGCTGAGGTCAGCTCTGGGCAGTGGCAGTTCTACCCAGAGGGGTGTGTTTAACTGACGACAGCTCCAGGCTCCTTGGCAACTAGAAATCTGAGCAGTGAAGTGAGGGCAGTGAGGGCAGTGAGGGCAAATGCCGAAAAGAGTGAGGAATTGACCTCCTGCAGAGGAGGTCCTGTGTGAGAGCCTCAGTCCAGTGACTAAGAGAGAGGAAGCTCCTCACTGGGCCAGAGGCAGAGGAGAAGAGACCTGCGAGGAGTAGGAACAGGGGAGCGGCAAAGTGCACCAGCTGGAGCAGTGAGAGGGCTGAAAATGGTGCCACTGCACAACCTGGGAAAGAGCTGCTTGAAGCCCCTGTGATGGGGTAGGCCTAGCCACCCCCCACATACCCAGCTCCCAGGCTCCCACGGGCACTCCAAACTGTGAGCCAGGAGTTTTCATATGGGGCAAATGGCACACCCATTGCAGAGCTGCAGATGCTCTGGGGAGCCACACACCCATCACAGAGACAGAGGTGAAGGACTCCTCAAAGAGCTGGACTGCCTGGAGGGTTGGCCTTTGCCCAGAAGAGCCAGGCACTGTTCACAGACCTGGGCACTGTTGGTGGACAAGGGCTGCCTCTTCCAAAAGCTGCAAGGACAGGGCCAGTCATCCCAGGAGCCAGCAAGGTTGCAGGCCACCCTGCAGGAGAGTCAGGTACCCATCACAGGCAGGAACCTCCTCTTGGAGCTGGAGGGGGAGGAGCAGCCATAGACACCACAGAAGCACCCTGCTGGACTTGAGACAGTAACAGAAGAGGGCCCAAAACACCAGCAGCCCTGAAACTCAGCTACACTAATGGAGGCCCAGCCTACCTGGGGGCTGACACTCAGAATCAGCCCTGACTATGAAAACAATTGGCCCTGCCACTCCAAGACCACACAGTTAGACTGTAGACTGCAGAGACCTGACCAAGAAAAAGAGGCAGACTCAGGAAATGGATTGCTGCTAATATCAAGCACCTGAGTTACACCAAGAGCTACATGAACTATTAATCCCTAACATACCCTTTTAAAAAGATACTTCCAAGCCTCATAATTAGAGCATTTTAAGTAAATACAGTTTAAATCATAGTGTATCACAACTCACATATTTTTACTCCTCCCCTATCCCAATCCACCTAAATACCCAAGACCCTCCCTCTACTCTTGAGTTAAAGTCTACTCACTCTCTGGCTACAATGCCTTCCTAGTCCTCAATCTAAGTATTCCTCCCCTCCCCAACTACCTAAACTCTTTCTTTATTCTTTTTTTTTTTTTTTTTTCTGCTAAAAGCCCACAGATCCTGGCTCCACCTGGACAATCAAGGATCATTAAGGGTGAACAGGGAGGCAGATGCGGCAACTATATATATAGGCTTATACTGTTCACATACTTGAGGCTTTCTGATTCTCCCTCTCCTCATTTCTATAGAATAGAAAAGTTGATTTTCTCTCTCATATCCCTGCTATCTTTGCTACTCCTCAGCACCCTTAAAAACTATCTATACGTTAGTCAACTTAATCAATTTTTCCAGTCATACAACAAGTCTTAATATATCTATGTCCCTATTAAGACTGGCTTTGTTGCAGCTGAGGGTGTGATTAAGAGTGGGGATTACCTTGGAAGGTATGGGTATATAGTTGTGTTCATAGGCATTCAAAAAGGGAAGTAAAAGAGAAAGACATCTCTGAAGGTATGGCTATTTTGCCTGTACTGGTGGTTCTGTTTTAGGAGCAGCTCAAAAACAGTGTATGAGAAAGGATAGAAGGAGTGTCTCACAATTAGCCAACTGGAAGGAAAGGAGCAACATACACAACCAATCCAAAATATAACCAAACAACCGAAGTTAACGACATAAAGCCCATCCCAAGAGCAACAAGTAGAGAAAATCTAGAAGACTGAAACACTGAACTCCACAAATCTCCTAACACAAAAGGGTGCTCAACTAAGGCAAGGAAGCAAAGCAGATTAATCCAAGGAAAAAAAACAAAAAAAACAAAAACAATCAACAACAGACACCCAAAATGGAGGAAAAAAGTATCAGTCCATCACCATAATGAAAGGAAGAATCCCCAGAAAGATCACCAAAGGACACAAAGGCACATGATATATCAGATATGGAATTTAAAAGAATGATGATAGAGAAGTTCAATAAGCTCAGCCAGCTCAAAGAAAACTATAAACAACACTAGGGAAATTACAAGGAACTTACTGAGAGCTACACCAGCATCAAAAAGAACTTGAAAATTATCAGTAAGAACCAGGAGGAAATGAAGAATATAATCTCTGAATTAAAGAATACAGTAGAAGGAATCAACAGTACGTAGAGGAAGCAGACAACCAGATCAGAGTTGGAGGGCAATGTAAACAAATACTCCAAGACATTACAAGAGAACAACAACAACAACAACAAAAGGCTGAACAAGAATGAAGAGGTTTTAAGAGAGCTGCAGGACAACAGAAACATAATAACATCCATATCATAAGGATACCAGAAGGAGAAGAGAAACAAGGAATGGCAAACCAGTTCAAAAAAGTGATGATAGAAAATTTCCCTAACATGATGAGTGAAAGCATTACTCAAGTTCAGGAAGCACAGAGGGTCTCAATGAAGATCAACCCAAACAGACCAAAATAACTCCAAGGCACATTATTATTAAAATGGTGAATTTCAAAGACAATCCTAAAAGAGAATCCTAAAAGCATCAAGACAGAAATGATAAATAACATATAAGGGACTCCAATAAAGCTATCAAATGATTATTCAACAGAAACAATTCAAGCCAGAAGGGGATGGCAAAAAGTATTTCAAGTAATGGTAAACAAAGGTCTGCAACCAAGAATACACTACCCAGCAAGGCTCTCATTCAAGATGGAAGGGGAAATAAGGAGATCCCAAGACAAAAGAAGACTATTAGAATATATCTCTACCAAACCAGTATTGCAACAAATGCAAAAAGGGTCTGCTTTAAATAAATAAATAAATAAATAAATAAATAAAATGAAGAAACAGAGAGAGCCAAAGAGGAATACAGGTAGAAAGTGAGAAAATGACCATGAATAAGTATCAATCAATAATAACTTTAAATGTAAATGGATTACATGCACCAATCAAAAGACATAGGGTAGGTAAATGGGAAAAAAAAACATGATCAACATATATGCTGTGTTCAAGAGACCTTCCTGAAAACAAAACATTGACACAAATTGAGATTGAAGGGATAGAAAAATGTGTACCAAGCAAATGGACATGAATAAAAGGCTGGAATAGGAATACTTATTTCAGACAAAAGAGATTTTACAATGAAGGCCATAAAAAGATGTAAAGAAGGACATTTCATAATACTTAAGGGAACAATCCGTTAAGAAGAAATAACTTTGGTAAACACATATGGACCCAACAGAGGAGATCCAAAATATATAACTTAAAATCTTGGATGACTTCAAGAAGGATATAGACATTAACACACAAATAGTAGGGAATTTTAATACTCCACTATTAAAAATGGATAGATCTTCCAAAGAAAAAGACACAAAGGATATTGTGGCATTGAATAACACTCTAGAGGAAATGGACAAAACTGATATATACAGAACCTTTTACCCCAAAGAAGCAAAATACACATTATTTTCAAATGCACATGGAACATTCTCTAAGATAGACCACATGGTAGGTCACAAGACAAGCCTCCACTAATACAGGAAAACTGAAATCATACCAAGCATCTTCTCAGATCACAATGGCTTGAAACTAGAAACCAATCTCAAGGGAAACATCCAAAAATACTCTAACTCATGGAGAATGAATAATATGCTTTTAAGTAATGAATGGGTAAACAATGAGATCAAAGGTGAAATCAACCATTTTCTGGAAACAAATGACCATGAATACACAACAGTCCAAAACCTATGGGATACAGCAAAGGCAGTTCTCAGGGGGAAATTCATAGCAATACAGGCCTACCTAAAATGGTCACAAGAAGTTTATACAAACAACCTAACCATAAAGCTGCAAGAACTAGAGGAGCAACAACAAACAAAGCCCAGAGCAAGTAGAAGGAAGGGAATCATCAAGATCAGAGTAGAACTAAATAACTTAGATACTCAAACTACAATTCAAAGAATCAACAAGTCCAGGACCTGGTTGTTTGAAAAAAGAAACAAAATGGACAAGCCTTTATCCAGACTCATCAAGAAAAAGAGAGAGAGGACCCAAATAAACAGAATCAGAAATGACAGAGGAGAAATCACAACTGATACTTCAGAAATACAAAGGATTATAAGAAATTACTACAAACAACTATATGACAAGAAATATGACAACCTGGGTGAAATGGACACATTTCTGAAATGTATAATCTACCAAAACTGAATCCAGAAGGAGAAATCCTGAATAGGCCAATAACAACTAGTGCAATTGAAGAAGTAATCCAAAATCTCCCAAAGCACAAGCGCCCTAGACCAAATGGCTACACAGGTGAATTCTAGCAAACATTTAAAGAACTAACTCCTATCCTCCTCAATCTACACCAAAAAAATGCAGGAAGAGGGAAGACTCCCAAACTCTTTCTATGAGGCCAATGTTATTCTAATCCCAAAACCAGGGCAGGACACAAATAAGAAAGAAAACTATAGGTTAATATTGCTGATGAACACAGATGTTAAGATTCTCAACAAAATATTGGCCGACCAGATTCAGTAGTACATTACAAAGATCATACACCATGATCACGTGGGTTTCATCCCAGGGATGCAAGGAGGTACAACATTCGTAAATCAATGAAGTAATACACCACATCAACAAAATGAAAGACAAATACCATAGGATCATATCAATAGATGCTGGAAAAGTACTTGATAAAGTACAGCAACGATTTGTGATAAAAACCCTCAGCAAAATGGGAATAGAGGGAGCATACCTCAACATCATAAAGGCCATATATGAGAAACCTGATGCCAACATCATACTCAATGGGCAAAAACTAAAACTTTCCCCTTAAGATCAGGAAGAAGACAAAGCTCTCCAGTTTCTCCATTTCTGTTCAACATTGTTTTGGAAGTTCTAGCCATAGCCACCAGAGAAGAAAAAGGAATCAAATGTATTCAGATTGGAAAGGAGGAAGTCAAACTGTCACTATTGACAGATGATATGATAGTGTACATAAAAACCCGATTGTCTCCACCAAAAACTTACTTGACCTAATAAGCAAATTTAGCAAAATAGCTGGGTATAAAGTCAATACCCAGGAATCAAAATCATTTTTGTATACTAATAATAAAACATCAAAGATAGAAGTGAGAAAACAAATCCCATTTACCGTAGCAACAAGAAAAATCAAGTACCTAGGTATAAACTTAACCAAGGAGGTAAAAGACCTGTACTCAGAAAACTACAGAACACTGAAGAAAGAAATGAAGAA
>PVIW01019161.1:0-10102 GCA_004026585.1 Noctilio leporinus
AGGGGAGGGGAAGGGGAAGGGGAAAAGAAAGGGGAGGGGAAGACAGAAAAAGTAAGTTCGATGTTATTACGTAAACCTAATCTTATTCCTCAGAGGTCTTTAGCTCCAAGATAGCATGCCTTCAGGTTCCAAAATTACTTAAACTAAGTATAACTAATGATAATGGCAGTAATATTTTCTCATTTTAGAATATTTTCAATTGTCTCTCTTTAAAAAAAGAAAGCACCACCTTAGACAAAAGAAGACATTTTGTTCTTGCTTAATGCTTTGAAACTTGTAGGGCTGTAATAAATATGCATTGAATTGATGAATAAGTGACCTACAGCAATTTTCTGTAATAGCTCTCTCTGTCCAATAAAAAATATGTGAACCATGTCTATATTTCTAAAGATTCTAGTAACCACATTAAAACTAAAAAGAAGCATGTGAACTTAATTTTATTAAGACATCCAAAATATACAAAATATTATTGTTAAATAATCAATGTGAAAATTTTAGTGACATATTTTAAAGTTTTTGGTCTTAAGTCTTCATTTTTATTAACACTGTGCACTTAGAGCACATCTTAATTTGTACTAGCCACATTTTAAGGGCATAATAGCCACATGTGGCTAGTGCTCCACATTAGGCAATGAAGGCTTAAAATAATTGTCTATTGAAGAGTTTGTTAGCCCTGCCTGAGTAGCTCAGTTGGTTCGTGCATTGTCCCAATATGCCAAGGATGCAGGTTCATCACCAGTCAAGGCATGTATAAGAGTCAACCAATGAACACATGCATAAATGGGACAACAGATCAATATCTGTCTAAAATCAATAAATAAAAATATTAAATCTTCTTAAAATACTGCATCAATGAAGAATGAAAGTATAAGATTTATGAAGTAACAGTATTCAAAACTCATAATCTTGAGAAGATGATGAGAATCTCAAAGCAATTTCTAACTTGTCTGTACCAGGAATAGTATTAGACCAGGAAATAGGAGTTTTGAGACTTGGTAACTTCCTTTCCTCAGGGTGTGATTAGTTAAATAAGTGGAACTCTCTAGGTATTACCCTTACAACTAGGAGGCCAGGCTAAATGATATCTTTGCTCTTTCTAAAGTAAATGCAGTGACTCTATGGTCAATATCTGAGGTATAATTGCTTTTCAGATTCACCAACAATTTAAAAACAACTATATATACATATACATACACACACACACGCATATATATATATATATCCCTGGTGTGGGTCAGTGGATGGAATGCTGGCCTACAAACCAAAAGGTCACTGTTTCGATTCCTAGTTGGGGCACCTGCCTGGGTTATGGGGTAGATCTCCAGTTGGTGGAGTGTAAGGGGCAACCAAATAACATATCTATTACACCTCAATATTTCCCTTCCTCGCATTCTCTCTCCCTTCCTGTCTATAGCTCATTTAACTTAGTTTGGAATATAAAAATACAATGGGAATATATACGCAAATAAAATAAATGTTAATTATGTTTTTTCTAACTCTGTATCATTTATTTTCCCCCTTTGGTGTGGTATTTCCTTATGAGTAAGTAGATATATGAATAAATGAACATTACAGACAAAAAAAATATCTGGGGTATATAAATTCTAACAAGAAAAGCAAACCATCCTTACATTTGAACAAACATCACAGCCAAGGTTTGTACCATGGAAAAAAGTCATCAGCATCTCTTCCAGGAGACATGACATGGTGCTAATAATAAATTTGATAAAATTTGATAAGTCATCATGTACAATCTAATTCTTAGTTCTTTACACCCAGATACTTAATTTTGTCAGTGCAGCTAGAATGGATATTTTAAAAGCATGCTCACATTAACAAGTGCAAATGACATATATAAAACCAGAGTAATTAATTAACATTGATAAACATAAAATTAACCATATTACTGAAAACTTTTCTTTATATGTGTTAACTTAAGAATACCAATGTGCCCATTTAAGTTGAAAAGCAAATATGTATACATATATTTAAAGTCTACATGAATTGACACTGTGACCATGAAAATGTACCTTTAAATCTCTCATTTAGGGTACCGTAATTGACTGGTGACCCTAGCTGCTGCAGTCTGATTCTACCACCTTATTCATATCAAGCCGCTTTAAGGAGTTATTGTAATAATCTAGAGGATACTAGGGCAAGCTCCATGAGATAAAGGACTTTTCTGAAGTTTCCCATTGGGTTGGCCAAAACTTTCTTGGCACTATATGCCCAGAATATTTTCCTACTAATTTATCTCTTGCACCTCCCTTTCACAGGAGTCACGTGCATTCTATGGTTGTCCAGTCCTCTTTTGATTTGACCAACACATTATTTATAAATATATTTAACTACATTTCAGTTTAGTTTTAGAGATAAGTGTTTTAAGTGAATTTGTATATTTCTGTTCTAACCAAATATATATTGTGGACCATAACATTTCCAGGTTTTAAAGAATGACTTAATTGGGTTTCCTAAATACTAACAAAAAGAGATACCAAAAGATGTAATGTGAAATGACTATGTATTTTATTATTCTTCACATTAAAAATTTCCAAGAATTCTTACCTAAAATATTGTATTATAAATCTATTAAACAATTTATTTAAAACATTAAAAAAATTTTTTGTTGTCCGATACTTTACTGCTGTTATATTACATTTGTCTCCTTTCCCCCACTCTGCTCTCCTCTTCCCCACCCTCCTTATCCCTGCCCATAGTTAATTTCACATATTATCCATGTCCATGGATCATCCATGCTAGTTCCTTTAATAAACTGTTCCCCTTTGCTTCTTCTCCTCCTCCTGCTCCCCTCAGCACACTGAAAGTGTGTCCCCTCTGTCCATGTCTCTGGTTCTATTTGTTGGCTTATTTTCTTGTTCATTAGTCTCCTGTATTAAGTAAGAACATGTGGTATTTAATTTTACTGAAATTATGCTTATTTCACTAAGCATAATACTTTCCAGTTCTGTAATGTTATCACAAATGGTAGGAGTTCTTTCTTTTTTCCTGCTGTATAGAAGGAAAACACCAAAGTGTTTTGATGCATTCATCCACTGAAGGACACATTGGTTGTTTCTAGTGCTTCATTATTATAAATAGTGCTGCTATGAACCTAGGGTTTCATAGGTTCTTCTGAATTTCTGTCTTTGAATTTTTTTGATATAATCCTAGCAGTGGAATGCCTGGGTCATAAGGCAGTTCTATTTTTAGTTTTTTGAGGAAATTTATACTGTCTTCCATAGTCACTGCACTAATCTGCATTCCACCAACAGTGCGGCAGGGTTCCCTTTTCTCCACATCCTAGCCAGCACTTGTTGTTTGTTGATTTGTTGATGATGGCCATTCTGACTGATGTGAGGTGGTATCTTGTTGTTTTAATTTGCATCTCTCTGATAGCCAGGGACATTGAATATCCTTTCATGTGCATATGGGCCCTTTGTATGTCCTCAGAGAGTTGTCTGTTCAGGTCCTTTGCCCATTTTTGACTTAGGCTGTCTGTCTTCCTGCTGTTGAGTCACCTAAGTTCTTTATGTATTTTGGAAATCAAACCCTTATCTGAGGTGTCATTGGCAAATATGTTTTCCCATGAGATTGGTTCCTTTTTTATTTTGTTGTTTTCTTTGGCAGAGCAGAAACTTTTCAGTTTCATGAAGTGTCATTTGTTTAATTTTTTTTTTTTTATTCTCTTCCCCTTGGAGATATTTCAGTGAAAATTTTACTGCATGGGATTTCTGCAATTTTTTTGCCTATGTTTTCCTCTAGGACTTCTTTTATGGTGGCACAGCAAATGTTTAAGTCTTTTATCCATGTTGAATGTATTCTTTATTTTTTAATTGTTGTTGTATTCTATCCGTTTCCTTTTTACACCCCTCTGTCCACTTCCCCACCCACACACTTCCCCGCAAAGTCAATGCCACTTTTTGTCCATGTCCATGGTTCTTCCATACTAGGTTCTCGTCTAAACTAATCCCCTTCTTTGCCTTTTCCTGCCCACTCCCACCATCCCCCTTAACCCTGCCTATTGACCGCCTATTCACTATACTCATATATCTGGTTCTGTTTTGCTTGTTGTGTATTTTGTTCTGTATTATCCTATAATGGGTGAGATCATATGGTATTTCTCTTTCACTGACTGGCTTATTTCACTGAGCATAATACTTTCTAGTTCCATCCATGTTGGAAAGGTTAGGAGTTCCTTCTTTCTTTCTGCTGTGTAGCATTCCACTGTGTAAATGTACCAAAAATTTTTGATTCAATCATCCACTGATGGGCACTTATGCTGTTCCCAGCATTTGGCTATTGTAAATAACACTGCTATAAATATAGGAGTACATAGGTTTTTATGAATTGGTGTTCCAGGGTTCTTTGGGTATAGTTTTAGTACTGGAATCGCTGGATCAAAAGGCAGTTCCATTTTCAGTTTTTTGAGGAAACTCCATACTGTTTTCCATAGTAGCTGCACCAGCCTACATTCCCACCAACAGTGCACCAGGGTTCCCTTTGCCCCATGTCCTCGCCAACACTTGTTGTTTGCTGATTTGTTGATGATTGCCATTCTGATAGGTGTGAGGTGGTATCTTATTGTAGTTTTAATTTGCATCTCTCTGATGGCTAATGATGTTGAGCATTCTTTCATATGCCTCTGGGCCCTATGTATGTCTTCCTCAGTGAGTTATCTGTTTAGGTCTTTTGCCCATTTTTTAATTGGGCTGTCTGTCTCCCTGGAGTTGAGTTGCATTAGTTCTTTATATATTTTGGAGATCAAACCCTTGTCTGAGGTATCATTGGCAATTATGTTTTCCCATACAGTTGGTTCACTTTGAATTTTGCTGGTGTTCTTTTTAGCTGAACAGAAACTCTTCAGTTTGATATAGTCCCAGTTTGATATTTGTTGATTCATTCTTTGATTTCCTTTGCCCTTGGCAAAGTATTGGTAAACATATTTCTGCATAGGATATCTAAAATTTTACTGCCTATATTTTTCTCCAGGACCTTTATGATGGCACTGCTTATGTTTAAGTCCTTTATCCATCTGGAGTTTATTTTGGTGTATGGTGTAAATTGGTGGTCTACTTTTATCTTTTTGCATGTTGCTGTCCAGTTCTCCCAACACCATTTGTTGAAGAGACTGTTTTTACTCCATTTTATGTTCCTTCCCACTTTGCCAAATATTAATTGACCATAGCATCCTGGGTTTATTTCTGGGCTCTCTATTCTATTAATCTATATGTCTATTCTTATGCCAGTACCAGATAGTTTTGATGACAGTAGACTTGTAGTATTGCTTGATGTCCGATATTGTGATTCCTCCTACCTTGTTCTTTCTCAAGATTGCAGTGGCTATTCATGGGCATTTTTGGTTCAATATAAATTTTGGAAATAGTTTTTTTCTATTTCTGTGAAGTCTGTCATTAGTATTTTAATTGGGATTGCATTGAATCTATAGATTGCTTTGTGTAGTATGGACAACTTAATGATGTTAATTCTTCCTATCCATGAATATGGTATACACTTCCATTTATTTCTATCTTCCTTAATTTCTTTCCTCAGTATTCTGTAGTTTTCTCAGTACAGGTCTTTTAACTCTTTGGTTAAGATTATTCCTAAATACTTTATTTTTCCTGTTGCTATGGTAAATGAGATTTATTTTCTAGTTTCTTTCTATGATGTTTTATTATTGGTATACAAAAATGCTTTTGATTTCTGGATATTGACTTTATATCCAGTTATTTTGCTAAATTTGCTTATTAGGTCAAGTAAGTTTTTGGTGGAGCCTATCGGGTTTTGTATGTACACTATCACATCATCTGCAAATAATGACAGTTTTACTTCCTCCTTTCTAATTTGGATACTTTCTCCGATGGCTACGGCTTAAACTTCCAAGAGGAAGTTGAACAGAAGTGGAGAAAGTAGACAGCCTTGTCTCATTCCCAATCTTAGAGGGAAAGCTTTTAGTTTTTGCCCATTGAGTATGATGTTGGCTTCAGATTTCTCATATATGGTCTTTATGATGGTGAGATATGCTCCTCTATTCCCATTTTGCTGAGTGTTTTGATCATAAATGGTTGCTGTACTTTATCAAATGCTTTTTCAGCAACTATTGATATAATCATATGGCTTTTGTCTTTCATTTTGTTTATGTGCTGTATTACATTTATTGGTTGGCAAATGTTGTACCATCCTTGCATCCCAGGGAGGAAACCCACTTGATCATGGTGTATGATCTTTATAATGCACTGCTGCTGAATCCAGTTGGCCAATATTTTGTTGAGAATCTTAACATATTTGTTCATCAGAGATATTGACCTGTAGCTTTCTTTCTTAATTGTGTCTTGACCTGGTTTTTGGATTAGAATAATATTGGCCTCATAGAAATCCCTCTTGTTGGATTTTTTGGTATAGGTTGAGAAGGATAGGAGTTAGTTCTTCTTTAAATGTTTGGTAAAATTCACCTGTGAATCCATCTTGTCCGAGGCTCTTGTGCTTTGGGAGTTTTTGGATTACTTCTTCAATTTCACTAGTTGTTATTGGCCTACTCAGGCTTTCTTTTTCTTCTGAATTCAGTTTTGGTAGATTATACATTTCCAGAAATGTGTCCATTTCACCCAGGATGTCATATTTCTTGTCATATAGTTGTTTGTAGTAATTTTTTACAATCTTTTGTATTTCTGAAGTATCATTGTGATTTCTCCTCTGTCATTTCTGATTTTGTTTATTTGGGTCCTCTCTCTCTTTTTCTTGATGAGTCTGGATAAAGGCTTGTCAATTTTGTTTATTTTTTTCAAAGATCCAGCTCCTGGACCTATTAATTTTTTGAATTGTAATTTGAAACTCTGAGTTATTCAGTTCTGCTCTGATCATGATTATTTCCTTCCTTCTACTTGTTCTGGGCTTTGTTTGTTGTTGCTCCTCTAGTTCTTGCAGCTTTTTCGTTAAGTTGTTTTTGTAAACTTGTGACATTTTTAGGTAGGCCTGTATGGCTATGAATTTCCCTCTGAGGATTGACTTCAATGTGTCCCAAAGATTTTGGACTGTTGCATATTCATTGTCATTTGTTTCTAGAAACTTTTTGATTTCATCTTTGATCTCATTTTTAACCCATTCATTACTTAAAAGAATGTTATTCAGTCTCCATGAGTTAGAGTGTTTTTGGTTTTTTCCCTTGAGGTTGTTTCCTAATTTCAATCCATTGTGATCTGAGAAGATGCTAGGTATGATTTCAATTTTCCTGTATTTGTGGAGGCTTGTCTTTTGACTTACCTTGTGGCCTATGTTTGAGAAGATTCCATATACAATTTTTTAAAGCCTTTTAATTATTTTTATTACTGTAAAAAGCTTCATTTTTATTTTGCTTTCTGACTCTGTGCTTGTGCCTTCAATACTTTCACAACAATTTTCTGCTCTTCAATAAGGAAAGCACACTTGATCCTGTCACAGACACATTTAGCACACATGGATCCACCATAGGCCCTGCTGACATGCTTCTTTGTTTTAGACAACCTCATTAGATCTTTAGGTTTCACAGCATGAACGCCTCAAAGTCGGCCTCAGCACACTCCACATGCAGATTTTGGTGCTTTCCCAACCTTTTTGGTATAAAGGTAAACAATTCTATTACCAGGGGTTCGGGACAGCCTAGTTTTGTTAGAGGCTGTATTGTAGGACAGCCTCCTACGGTATGTCAAACGCTGGACCATAGTGAATGCCTATCAACGCAGTTCCCGGAAGAGGACTACAATTGTTTTTGTTTGTTTGTTTTTTTGTTTTTATTTTTAGTTATTTTTATTATTTATTTATTAATTTAAATTTTATTGTTGTTGTATTACATCCATCCCCTTTTTGATCCCCTCTGTCCCCCTCCCCACCCACCCATTCTCCCCAAAGTCAATCCCTCCTGTAGTCCATGTACATGGTTCCTTTATACTAGGTTCTTGTCTAAGCAGCTCCCCTTTCTTGCCTCTGCCTCCCCCCTCCCCACATCCCCTTTCCCCCTGACCAATGAAGGCCTATTCCTTGTATTCATATACTTGGTTCTGTTTTGCTTGTTGTTAGTTTTGCTCATTATTGTCCCGTAATGGGTAAGATCATATGATATTTGTCCTTCACTGACTGGCTTATTTCACTAAGCATAATACTCTCCAGGTCCATCCATGTTGTTGCAAAAGGTACAAGTTCCTGCTTTCTTTCTGCTATATAGAATTCCATTGTGTAAATGTACCAAAGTTTTTTGATCCAATCATCCACTGACGGGCACTTAGGCTGTTTCCAGCACTTGGCTATTGTAAATAGTGCCCCTATGAACATAGGTGTGCATAGGTTCTTATGAATTGGTGTTTCAGGATTCTTTGGGTATAGTCCAAGTAGTGGAATTGCTGGATCAAAAGGCAGTTCCATTTTTAGTTTTTGAAGGAAACCCCATACTGTTTTCCACAGTGGCTGCACCAGCCTACATTCCCACCAACAGTGTATGAGGGTTCCCTTTGCCCAGCATCCTCTCTAAAACTTGTTTGTTGATTTGCTGATGATTGCCATTCTGAAAGATGTGAGGTGGTATCTTATTGCGGTTTTAATTTGCATCTCTTTGATGACTAGTGATGTTGAGCATTCTTTCATATGCCTCTGGGCCCTTTTTATATCTTCCTCAGTGAGTTGTCTGTTCAGGTCCTTTGCCCTTTTTTTAATTGGGCTATCTGTCTCCCTGGTGTTGAGTCGCATTAGTTCTTTATATATTTTGGAGATCAGACCCTTGTCTGAGATATCGTTGGCAATTATGTTTTCCCATACAGTTGGTTCCCTTTGAATTTTGCTGATATTTTCTTTAGCTGAACAGAAACTTTTCAATTTCATATAGTCCCATTTGTTGATTCGTTATTTGATTTCCTTTGCCCTTGGTAAAGTATCAGTAAACATATTTTTGCGTAGGATATCTGAAAGTTTACTGCCTATATTTTTCTCCAGGACCTTTATGGTGGCACTGCTTACGTTTAAATCCTTTATCCATCTTGAGTTTATTTTGGTGTGTGGTGTAAGTTGGTGGTCTAGTTTGATCTTTTTGCATGTTGTTGTCCAGTTCTCCCAACACCATTTGTTGAAGAGACTGTTTTGACTCCATTGGATGTTCCTTCCCCCTTTGTCAAATATGAGTTGACCAAAGAGTCCTGGGTTAATTTCTGGGCTCTCTATTCTGTTCCATTGATCTATATGTCTATTCTTATGCCAGTACCATGCTGTTTTGATGACAGTAGCCTTGTAGTATTGTTTGAAGTCTGGTATTGTGATTCCTCCTACCTTGTTCTTCTTTCTCAAGATTGTGGTGGCTATTCGTGGGTGTTTTTGTCTCCATATAAATTTTTGAAGTATTTTTTCTATTTCTGTGAAGTCTGTCATTGGCATTTTAATTGGGATTGCATTGAATATGTAGATTGCTTTGGGTAGTATGGCCATTTTAATGATGTTAATTCTTCCCATCCACGAACATGGTATATGCTTCCATTTATTTGTGTCTTCCTTGATTTCTTTCTTCAGTGTTCTGTAGTTTTCTGAGTACAGGTCTTTGACCTCCTTGATTGATTCCTAGGTACTTTATTTTTCTTGTTGCTATGGTAAATGGGATTTGTATTTTTGCTTCTATTTCTGTTGTTTCATTATTGGTATACAAAAATGCTTTTGATTTCTGGATATTGATTTTATACCCAGCTATTTTGCTAAATTTGCTTATTAGGTTGAGTAAGTTTTTGGTGGAGCCCATTGGGTTTTGTATGTACACTATCATATCATCTGCAAATAATGACAGTTTGACTTCCTCCTTTCCAATTTGGATCCCTTTGATTCCTTGTTCTTCTCTGATGGCTATAGCTAGAACTTCCAAGACAATGTTGAATAGAAGTGGACAAAGTGGGCAGTCTTGTCTCGTTCCTGATCTTAGGGGGAAAGCTTTCAGTTTTTGTCCATTAAGTATGATGTTGGCTTCAGGTTTCTCATAGATGGCCTTTATGATGTTGAGGTATGCTCCCCCTATTCCCATTTTGCTGAGGGTTTTTATCATAAATGGTTGCTGCACTTTATCAAATGCTTTTTCAGCATCTATTGATATGATCATATG
>PVIW01019162.1:0-10098 GCA_004026585.1 Noctilio leporinus
GACTAAATCAAAAAACTTTGGTACATTTACACAATGGAATACTACACAGCAGAAAGAAAGAAGGAACTCCTACCCTTTGCAACAACATGGATGGAACTGGAAAGTATTATGCTTAGTGAAATAAGCCAGTCAGTGAAAGACAAATACCATATGATCTCACCCATTACAGGATAATAATGAACAAAACAAAACAAACAAAAAAAAAAACACCCAAGCAAAACAGAACCAGATACATGAATACAGTGAATAGACTTTCAGTGGGCAAAGGGGAGGGTGGAGGGAGGAGAAGGAGGCAAAGAAGGAGAGCAGTTTAGTCAAGGAACTAGTATGAAAGAACCATGGACATGGACAACAAGTAGGATTGACTTTGATGGGGAGTGGGTGGGTGAGGAAGAGGACAGAGGGAAGTAAAAAGGGAATGGGTGTAATAAAATAATAAAATTACATTAAAAAAATTAAAAACAACTTCTCTGCAAAAGACCCTTTTAAGAAAATGAATAAATTACAGGCTGCGAGTAAATACTTACACACCATAAAAATCCGACAGAGGAATTGTATATAGAATATATAAAGAAGTTTCAAAATGCAGCAGTTGAAGACAAAATCAAAAACAAATAACCAATTAGAAAATAAGCCAAGATATTTGAAGATCTGAATAGGTATTTACCAAAGAGTGTATGTGGCTTGCAACAAGCACATTCAAAAGGTGTTCAACCTCATTAGTCATCAGAGAAATGCCAATTAAAACCACAATGAGATATCAATATACACCTATCAGTTGTTAACATTAAAAATAGTGAGAACACTAAATGTTGGCATACATGTGGGCAAACTGGATTACTCATAAATTGCTTGTGGACTGTAAAATGGCACAGGCACTCTGGGAAATAGGTTGGCAATTTCTTATAAAACTAAATATGTCTTACCATGTGATCCAGTAATTGCACACTTGAGAATTGATACTCGAGAAATGGAAACTTATATTCACACAAAAAGATGTATGTAAATATCCATTGCAGCTTAATTCATAATAGTCAAAATCTGGAAATAACTCAAATGTCCTTGAATGGGTGACTGGTTAAGCAAACTGTGGCACATCCATACCATGGAATACTGTGCGGATACTATACTTGATCTTAGCCAAAAGGCCAAGAAGCAATAGGAATACTATTCAGAAATAAAAAGGAACAAATGGGTTGGACACACTCAATAACTTAGATAGATCTTTGGTGCTATTACTCATGCTGAGTGAAAAAACAATATCTCAAAAAGTTACCACTATATAATTTTAGTTATGTAACATTACTGAAATAATACAACCATAGAAATGAAGAACAGATTAGTGATTGTCAGGTGTCAATGATGGGAAGAGGGAATGAGTGTGGATACCAAGGGCTATAAGTGAGAAAGCCTTGAGGTTATGAAACAGTTGTGCATCTTGTTTGTGGCAGTGAATCTATACATAAGATGTACATAGATACATGAGTCTGTACATAAGAAAAATTGCATCGAACTACATACAAAAGTGCATATAAAATTGTGGAGATTGTGCCCTGGCTGGTGTGTCTCAGTGGACTGAGCACCAGCCTGTGAACCAAAGGGTTGCCTGTTCAATTTTCAGTCAGGGCACATGCCTGGATTGCATACCAGGCCTCCAGTTGAGGGTGCATGAAAGGCAACCACACATTGATGTTTCTCTCCTTCTCTTTTTTCATCCCTTCCCCTCTCTCTAAAAATAAATAAGTAAATAAATATTTTTTAAAAAGAATCTGAGTTTGCTAAGGGTGGCTAAAATAAATCAAATCGATGATAAATTGTATACAAGTTAGTATCATAAATTTTTGGTCACTGAGAAATTATACAACCCTCAAAGAAAAAGCCAAATAAACATCATTCATTATTATTAATACAATGAATTCTGTGTGGCTTATATTTTCTTGCTACTGAGTGGCAGAAGAGGTGGAGTGACACCAAAGCAGTGCATCTGAGAGGTGATGCTCATTTTCTGGGTTGTAGCTAAGGGGGACCAGAGTGTGGTATTAGAACAAATTCAAAGGGAATTCACATGAATGGTGACTAATCAATAAGATAAATGTAAGTTCAATAACAAAATCCAATAACGTATCATAGAACCAAACAAATTAGGCAAGTAACTCTGCTGTGCATATCTTAGCCTAAAGTTATTAATTTCAATAGTCTTAAAAATGGCTTATAATTTAAGTTCAGGATATTATTGAGGTTAATTTTCATGAAGTAACTATTCTTTAAATTCAATAGCTCTTATTTGTGTAGCAATATAGTATTGTCTAAAATAAGATTACTTTTTACATATTTACTTAATAAATTTTTACATATTTACTTAATAAAACTAGACATACTGATTCTAAAATTCAAGTGAAGCCCCAACCTTTGTGTCTCAGTTGGTTGGAGCATCATCCCATACACCAAAGGGTTGTGGGTTCGATTCCTGGTTGGAACACATACCTAGTTGGTTTGATCACTGGTCTGGATGCATTCAGGAGGAGGGTGATCAATGTTTCTCTCTCACATTGATGCTTTTCTTTCTCTCTTTTTCCCTTCCTCTCTGTCTCTAAAATCAATAAACATATTAAACATTTTTTTAAATAAATAAAATTTAGGTAAAGACTAAATATGTATAAAATCAGAAACAGTTTTGAAACGAAAGAACATGGAGGTGGGATGGAGACCAGGTATATCACACTTAATATTATGAATCTGGAATAATTTAATTTGTACTAGGAAATGTATAACTAGACAGACTGATAAAAGAGGAGAAGAAAGAAATATAACCAAATTACATATTGGAAGATACTATACTACAGAAGGAATACTAATCAGAAAAAATAATAGATTTTCAGCAATTATTGGGGCAATTGATGAGCCCCTTTTTAAAAAATCAACCTCCTGCTTTACTTTTTAGATCAAAATAATTCCAAATTGTAGGCTTGAAGTATTAAAATTTAAATGTAATAAGAATTCTCAGGACTTAAAAATATAGTTTTGGAGTTAGTCAAGACTTTCTAAACAAGCTTCAAATTTCAGAAGTCAAAATAAGGTGAATACATTTGAATAAACACTAAGTATTATATATGAAGCAAATATTTCAACATGGTAAAAAATACTAACAAAAGCCAAAATCAAAAGCAAAATGGAATAAAAAGATGCAAAAATAGAGAAAATGTAACTTTAATATGTAACGAGCTTTTGGAAACCATTAAGATGAACTCTCCAAAAGAAAATTGCATTAATAACATAATAACTAATATTAATTATGTTTACTATGTTCTAGCCATTTCTATATTTTATCTATTTATTTATATGTATATCTAATCTATCTGACCTAGCTATCTATCTCAATGTATATTTCAAATGATACACTAATTCTTTGTGTGTATTATTCTTTTTCAATTACTGAGTTGAAAAAACGAAGTCACAGAGAGTCATTGAGCAACTTGTTCAGAAACTCACAGCAACTAAACCATAGAGCTATAGTGCTGGCCCTGTCATTTTGACTCCAAAACTACACTTAAATAGAATTCTGAATAGACTTTTTAAAGAAAAACATGCAAATAGATTTAAAAATTATTTTTAAGATCCCAGCTTCACTTTTAATAGAGAAATTGAAAATAGTACTCTGAATTAAAATTTTTCACCTATCAAAGTAAGAAAGCTAAAGAAGTTTGATTATATAATGTGGTGGCAGGGGAGTGGAGAAACAGATGCCCTTGACACATTGTAAATATGTAACTTGCTACTGCTTGTTTAGAGTCATTTGATAACACTTAGTAAATGAAAACTGTATATATCCTTTGTCATAGTTTTTATACTTTTAATAATTTTTATGTTCATGTTGGCAAAAAACTTTGTATGAGGATATTTATTCCAGCATATTATGTGGTAGTAAAAGATCAGAAATAATCTAAATTTGAAAACATACAAAACTGCTTAAGTAATATTTGGCATGTCCATAAAATGGTCTGCTATGTGGCCATTTTACATAAGAAAAAAGCAAAGCACAGAATGGAGAATATAGGTTTGCTTGAAAATAATCAATATTTGTGTGCATGTGCATGAGTGTGTTTTAGAATACTTGTCTCTATGAATGAAAGGTGGTAGCGAAAGATAAATGAGGAAGACTTCTATTGTATATTATCTATATTATGTAAATACCTAAATAATTTACATATATAAATTATTTATATTATGTAAAATGGCTCTGATTTGCATGAATACTAGTTACCCCCACAGTGGCTTTCTGATCTCTCTGTGGTCTAGAAATGGAGCTGTTTTCCCTCTACATGAGTTTTGGCCAACTTAGCCAGGCATAAAATATTTGAAGAAATTGATTTCTTTTATGGTATCACAACTTATATTTAAGCCCTTTATCCATTTTGAGTTTATTCTGGTATATAGTATAGGTGGTGGTCTAGCTTCATTTTCTTGCACGTACCAGTCCAGTTCTCCTAACACCATTTATGGTGTTTTTATTCCGTTGTATGCACATGTCCCCTTTGTCAAATATTAAGTGACCATAGAGACATGTTTTATTGCTGGGCTCTCTATTTTGTTCTTTTGATCTATGTGTCTATTCTTAGGTCAGTACCAGACTGTCTTGATTACAGTGGCCTTGTAGTATAATTTAATACCAGGTATTATGATCCCTCCAACTTCGTTCTTGCTCTTCTTTTTCAAGGTTGCCGAGGCTATTCAAGATCTTTCTTGGTTCCATATAAATTTTTGGAATATTTGTTCTATATCTGTCAAATATGTCATTAGTATTTTAATAGGAATTGCATTGAAGGTATAGCTTGCTTTGGTTTGTATGGACATTTTAATGTTAATTCTTCTAACCCATGAACACAGTATATGTTTCCATTTTTGTGTGTCTTTCTCAATTTCTTTCCTCTCTGTTCTATAGTTTTCCAAGTACAGGTCTCTTACCACTTTAGTTAAATTTATTCCTAAGTACTTTATTTTTCTTGTTGCTATAATAAATGGGATTTTTTCTCCTAGTTCATTTTCTGATAATTCATTGTTGGTGTACAAGAATGTCATTGATTTCTAAATATCGACTTTGCATCCCACTACTTTTCCAAATTCACTTGTTAGGTTGAGTAGTTTTTTGGTGGAGCCTATAGGGTTTCCTATGTATAGCATCACGTTGTTTGTGAATAATAATAATTTTACTTACTCCTTTCCAATTTGGATGCTTTTAATTTCCTTTTCTTGTTTAGTTGCTATGGCTAGAACTTCCAGTACTATGTTGAATAAGACAATAGCATGGATAGAACTGGAGACTTTATGCTAAGTGAAATAAGCCAGTCTGTGAAAGACAAATACCATATAACCTCACTTATAACTGGATTCTAATGAACAAAATAAGCTACTGAGAAAAATAGGGCCAGAAATATGAAAATGTGAAACAGACTGATAGCTGTAGGAGGGAAGGGGGCAGGAGGGAAATGGTAGAAGGAAAGGGAAAGGGATTAATCAAAGAACATGTATGAATGATTCATGGACATTGACAACAGAGAGGGGATTGACTGTGGGAGAGAGGGGTGGGCAGAACGGAAGGGGGCAAAAGGAAAAAGAATAAAACAGCTATAATAGAATAAATAATAAAAAAGAAATGGATCTATTAACTTATGTTCTCTATTTTCTGTCAAAGAGACTTCTAGACATATCTAAACCCTGCTTAATTCCATTTTTTTGTCAGTACTCTTGATTTTTTAAGGTTTTACCTGCTGAGAATGTTGTGTATGATAAAGAGAAGCATAATAAATTATATCTACCCTTGGGTTCAACTCTTATAAGCTCTGGTAGTAGTCCAATTTTAAAAGCTATATAGGAACAATCAAACAATTATAAGTGCAAGTAAGAAAAGGATTTTCTGATTACTTTTAAAACCTCATCTATACCTAAAATGCCCTTTTCTCAATCTTTTTCTTGGTTAGTATGAAGGGGGTACCATGCAATTATGTTTGTGACCACGAGGTGGCAGTGGTTCCATCCCTCTCATTCCACAAATATCCTGACATGTCAAAACCCTGCCGGCTCCTAGAGGACTTGCTTTTGATTGGCTCAGCCACCAACAGAAAGGCTCTCTTGAGCATGAGAGAACAAGAACAAGACACAGAAAGAGCTCCCCGGAGAAGAGAACTTTTGAAATCATTACAGGTTGTATCAAGACAAATATCAGGATGGATAACATGCTGGAATGTGCAGTCATAGTCCTGTTGCTTCAGCTTGGCTGTAAGTTAGAGGTTCGGTGATGAGAACAATAATGGTCCATTTATCCAAAACTGGGGAGGTAAGATAGGGGTTTAGTCTCAGCTCATCCCAGGTTTGTTGTTGGGATTTTTCCAAACTGCTGAACTCAAAGCTTTGACTCATTTCTGATTTTGTTTTCCTGAACAGGGTTGAGTGGAGAAGACCAGGTGGAGCAGAGTCCTCAGACCTGGAGGACACAGGAAGGAGACAATGTCAGCCTCCACTGCAGTTACACAGCCAGAAGTTTTAGAGGGCTGTTCTGGTACAGGCAGGATCCTGGGAAAGGCCCCCAACTCCTCTTCACCCTGTATTCAGTTGGGAAAGAACAGCAGAATGAAAGACTAAGAGCTACGCTATCACAGAAGGAAAGTTTCCTGCACATCAAAACCCCTAAAGTTGAAGATTCAGCCACTTATCTCTGTGCTATGGAGACACAGTGCTGCCCAGGCACCTGCAGCCTGTACCAAAACCCTGCAGCTGGGGCTCTGGAATAAGGGCATCTCTGCTATTTTTCCTCCTTGATGAAGTATTTACTTAGAACCCAGGATTTCTTTCCAAATGGTCCTATGGAAAATGAAAGCTTATGACATAGCCAGATGGCAAATATTACTGTTCATTTTACCCAGGTATCCTAGACAGTCCCTTCTGCATGTTCATGGTCAGTCTGCTTTTTATAGCCATTCAGAGCTTCCTTCACATAGACTCAGGTAGGATAAGTGTGATATGGACTGGCTTGGTTTCTTGTCTTGTGCCACTTGAAAAGAGCTTCCACAGGAACACACTCTTTCCTGAAATTTCTTTCTTTCTTTTTTTTTTTGATTATATTATAATAATCTGGTCACACATCTACAAGTGAATGTTTTCCATTTTAATATAGTCTTCTCGAAGCTTCCATCTCTACCTGCCACATTTCTATATTTCTCTTCTCCTTAATAATCAAAGTAGATAAAATAATTGCTTACTTGTCTCCATTTTCTTAGCTTCCATTCCTTACCCCACTTGAACCTGACCTCTGTAGGCATCACTCCAGCAGAAGGTCTCACATTAACACCAGTGGCTTTGGTGTTGAGAAAGTCAATGGATATGCTTCAGTTCCCTTTTTGTCTGAGTTTCTCATTGGTCTATCTTTCTTTCTTTTTAAAAATCAACCTTTTTTTTTTCTTTGTTATCAAAACAACACCTGCATGTATTTTCAAAATCAAATAACACCTTATTTTTGGTCTCATTCTTCCTACCTGTCTTACCTACCTGATGGAACCACTTTTAATTCTAGGTGACAGCACTGACATTTATCTCAATATGTAAAATACTATTTTTTGAATTTATTGCTCTCTTTTTTTTGTAATCAAAATACAACACATAAAATAAAGTACACAAAACCTATAAGCCTACAAATCAATAAATTTTTACACTTGTTTCTATCTGTGTAATACCATACAGACATATAGATTGAGTATTTCCACTTCTCCAAAAAATTTCCATGTGCTCCTTCCAATTCAGCAGTCCTTTCTCCCATTTTTCACTCTGAGGAAACACTATTCTGACTTCTATCAAATCTCGAACTTTAGGTTACTGGAATTGTACTGAATAGTACAGTAAATGTTCTCATATTTGACTTCCTTCACTCAACATCTTTGTAATTCATTAATATTGCTTTGTGTGTAAGTTGTTTGTTCTTTTTAAATTGATGTATAAAATTCCTCCATATCAACAAACAGTACCTTGTTCATTCTCCTTGAAATAGACATTGAATTGTTTGCATTATTTACAGTTTGGTGCCATTATGGAAAAGACTGTGTATTGGAAAAACCCAGATATGTTCATTTTTATTTAGGGAAAAACCCATTTCTTCTCTAGTATCTTTTTTTCCTGGGCATCTCCTTTTCTACTTACACAAAATACTTATGGTCACCAAGTGTGTGGAGGCTTTACCCCCACACTAAGCAATTTTCTATGACACCGGCTTGGTGTCCTACCACTCCACCCTATTCTGGCCCTATCTGCCTGGAGATGGTGTCAGAGTTCATAGGTTTAGGGATCAGTCCCACAAGACTGCTTCCCACCTACACACTCAGAGACCAGTTGAAAGCTCAGGTTATCACGCATGCTTATGACCAACTGGCTATAGACTAGAGGTTCCAGTGAACACTCTGGGTTTGGTTAACTTGCTAGAGCAGTTCCTGGAACTCAGAGAAACATTTTACTTATGTTTACCATTTTATTATAAAAGAATAAAACAAAGGATACTGGTCAACATCTAGATGGAAAAGATGCACAGGGCAAGGTATATGGAAAAGACATGGAGTTTCCATTCCCTCCCTGGGCACCATTCATTCTGCACCCCAAAGTGTTCACCAACCTAGAAGCTCTCCAGTCCTTCACCAATACCCTATAGGTCTGGGCAGCACACCTGGGGGAAGGGAGGCTGACCTTGCTGCCCAAGTCGGGATCCTGCATTTTCATTTTGCTGTGGGACCCACAAATTACTTTTAGCAAGTTCTGCTTAACTGGCTAGGATCACCTTTAAACTTTATTGAATAGAAATCTTATTTCTAACCTCAAAAGTAAAGCTTTCCGCATTTCAACTTGACTGTTAATTATAGTGTTTTTTTTCTGGTAAATATCTTTTTTTGGAATCTCATTATTACAGTCTCCTTTTGATTTCTAATTCATTGAGAGTTATCATAAATATAAAATAAATTTTATGAAAGTGTCACTATCTTTTTATCTGTTAGGATGATTATATATTAATGTTGTAAATTAAATTGATTTTCAAATTTTAAACTAACTTTCATTTCTGGAATAAAATGTACTTAGTAATGTTATATTATCCTTTTCATATTGCAACATCTTTTGCTGTTATTTTGTTCATGTTTTTGTTTCCATGTTCCTGAATAAAACTGGGATTCAGCTTTTTATTTTCAATGTCTATGCCAGATTTTAGAATCAATATTATAACAGTTCATCAGATGAGTTGCAATTTATTGCTTTTTTTCCTACCTATAGAAGAATTTTGTAGGAACTTTATTATTTTAAATTTTTTTCAGAAAATTCACTATTTAAACTATCAAAGTATAAAACTTCACTTATGAGAGAGCTTTATTAAATTATGGATTCATCTAGCTTAAAAGCTAAGGGATTCTTTATATATTTGATTTTCTGTTATTGGTAAATTATGTTTTATTTTTTCTGTTTATATTTTATTATTTGCTTCCTTTACTTTCTTTGGATTAACTAGCTACTTTTTCCTAAGTTTTTTGAGTTTCAAGTTTGATTACTGACTTTCAACTTTACTTTTTTCCTAACAAATGCATTACATCCACAAATTTGTCTCTAATTGTTGCTGTAGCTGTGTTCCTCATGTGTTGCTATATCACATATTTATTATTATTTAACTAAAATATTTTTAATTTCCATTTGAATTGGGATTTTATGGCAGATGGTTATTGACAAGGACCTAAGAATGGTTAAAGCCTGTCTTACTTACTGCCAAAAAGATTCCTAAGAAAATTATATAGTGTTAATATTACTAGTACTATTGGAAAATATTTTATTGTAATATATATTAATAGCCTATATCTTATATTTTATATAACATAATTGTTTGTTATATAAAATTTATACATATATGTATAATTACATGTTATATAATAAATTATATTTATATAAAATATATTATATACAGTATATATTTTATTTAACTTTATTGTTGTTGTATTACATTCATCCCATTTTCCCTCCTCTCCTCCCCACTTCCCTACCCTCCCCATCCCCATCCCCTCCCACAGTCAATCCCACATGCTGTCC
>PVIW01019163.1:0-10092 GCA_004026585.1 Noctilio leporinus
GAACTTCCAAGACAATGTTGAATAGAAGTGGAGAAAGTGGGCAGCCTTGTCTCATTCCTGATCTTAGGGGGAAAGCTTTCAGTTTTTGTCCATTAAGTATGATGTTGGCTTCAGGTTTCTCATAGATGGCCTTTATGATGTTGAGGTATGCTCCCCCTATTCCCATTTGGCTGAGGGTTTTTATCATAAATGGTTGCTGAACTTTATCAAATGCTTTTTCAGCATCTATTGATGTGATCATATGGTTTTTATCTTTCAATTTGTTTATATGGTGTATTACGTTGATTGATTTACGAATGTTGTACCATCCTTGCATCCCTGGGATGAAGCCCACTTGATCATGCTGTATGATTTTTGTAATATACTGATGAATCCGATTGGCCAATATTTTGTTGAGAATTTTAGCATCTATGTTCATCAGAGATATTGGCCTGTAGCTTTCTTTCTTAGTTGTATCTTGCCCTGCTTTTGGGATTAGAATAATATTGGCCTCATAGAAAGATTTTGGGAGTCTTCCCTCTTCCTGAATTTTTTGGTGTAGTTTGAGGAGGATAGGAGTTAGTTCTTCTTTAAATGTTTGGTAAAATTCACCTGTGTAGCCACCTGGCCCAGGGCTTTTGTGCTTTGGGAGATTTTGGATTACTTCTTCAATTTCACTAGTTGTTATTGGCCTATTCAGGCTTTCTGCTTCTTCTGGATTCAGTTTTGGTAGATTATACATTTCCAGAAATGTGTCCATTTCATCCAGGTTGTCATATTTTTTGTCATAGAGTTGTTTGTAGTAATTTCTTACAATCTTTTGTATTTCTGAGGTATCAGTTGTTATTTCCCCTCTTTCAGTTCTGATTCTGTTTATTTGGGTCCTCTCTCTCTTTTTCTTGATGAGTCTGGATAAGGGCTTGTCAATTTTTCCATATAAATTTTTGAGGTATATTTTCTTTTTCTATGAAATCTGTCATTGGTATTTTCATTGGAATTGCATTGAATCTATAGATTGCTTTGGGTAGTATGGACATTTTAATGATGTTAATTTTTCCCATCCATGAACATGGTATATGCTTCCTTTTATTTGTATCTTCTTTGATTTCTTTCTTCATTGTTTTTTAGTTTTCTGAGTACAGGTTTTTCACCTCCTTGGTTAAGTTGATTCCTAGGTACTTTATTTTTCTTGTTGCTATGGTAAATGGGATTTCTTTTTTCACTTCTATTTCTGTTGTTTCACTATTGGTATACAAAAATGCTTTTGATTTCTGGATATTGACTTTATACCCAGCTATTTTGCTATATTTGCTTATTAGGTCGAGTAAGTTTTTGGTGGAGCCAATCAGGTTTTGTATGTACACTGTCATATCATCTGCAAACAACGACAGTTTGACTTTCTCCTTTCCAATTTGGATACCTTTGATTCCTTTTTCTTATCTCATGGCTATGTCTAGAACTTTCAAGTACATGTTGAACAGAAGTGGAGAAAGTGGACAGCTTTGTCTTATTCCTATTCTTAAGGGGAAAGCTTCTAGTTTTTGACTGTTAAGTATGCTTTTGGCTTCAGATTTCTCATATATGATGTTTATGATGTTGAGCTATGCTCCCTCTATTCCCATTTCACTGAGGGTTTTTATCATAAATGGTTGCTGTACTTTAGCAAATGCTTTTTCAGGGTCTTTTGATATGATCATATGGATTTTGTATTTCAATTTGTTGATGTGATGTATTACATTTATTGATTTATGAATGTTGTACCATGCTTGCATCCCTGGAATGAAACCCACTTCATCATAGTGTATGATTTTTGTAATGTACTGCTGATTCCAGTTGGCCAATATTTTGTTGAGAATCTTAGCATCTATGTTCATCAGAGTTATTGGCGTGTAGTTATCTTTCTTACTTGTGTGTCGACCTGATTTTAAGCTTAAAATAATATTGGCCTCATAGAAAGAGTTTGGGAGTCTTCCCTGTTCTGGAATTTTTTTGGTATGGGTTGAGAAGGATAGGAGTTAGTTCTTCTTTAACGGTTTGGTAAAATTCACCTGTGTAGCCATCTAATCCGGGGCTCTTGTGTTTTGGGAGATTTTGTATTATTTCTTTAATTTCACTATTTGTTATTAGCCAATTTAGGCTTTCTGCTTCTTCTGGATTCAGTTTTGGTAAAATACATTTCCAGAAATGTGTCCATTTCATCCAGGTTGTCATATTTCTTGTCATATAGTTGTTTGTAGTAATTTCTTACAATCATTTGTATTTCTGAAGTATCAGTTGTGATTTCTCCTCTGTCAGTTCTGATTATTTTTATTTTGGTCATCTCTCTCTTTTTCTTAATGAGTCTGGATAAAGGCATGTCAATTTTGTTTATTTTCTCAAAGAGCCATCTGCTGGACATGTTGATTCTTCTAATTGTAGTTTGAGTCTCTAAATCATTTTATTCTGCTCTGAGCTTGATGATTTCCTTCCTTCTACTTGTTCTGGGCTTTGTTTGTTGTTATTGTTCCTCTTGTTCTATCAGCTTTATGGTTAGATTGTTGTTATAAACTTCTTGTGACCTTTTTAGGTAGGCCTGTATTGCTATAAATTGCCCTCTGAAGACTGCCTTTGCTGTGTCTCATAGGTTTTGGGCCGTTGTTTGCTCATTGTTATTTGTTTCCAGGAACTTTTGATTTCATCTCTGATCTCATTGTTAACCAATTCATTACTTAAAAACATGTTATTCAGTCTTGATGAGTTAGAGTATTTTTGTTTTTTTGTTTTTTCCCTTGAGATTGATTACTAGTTTCAAGCCATTGTGATCTGAGAAGATGCTTGGTATGATTTTAATTTTCCTATATTTGTGGAAGCTTGTCTTATGACCTCTCATGTGGTCTATCTTAAAGAATAATCCATGTGCATTTTAAAAGAATGTGTATTTTGCTTCTTTGGAATAAAAGGCCCTGTGTGTATCAATTAGGTCCATTTCCTCTAGAGTATTGTTCAATACCACAAAAAAAATTTTTTTTTTTAAATCTGCCCATTGTTGATAGTGGGGTATTAAAATCCCCTACTGTTACTATTTTGTTGTCTATATCCTTCATGAAGTCCTCCAAGATTTTCTTTATATATTTGGGAGGTCATGTGTTGTGTGTGTATATGTTTACCAGAGTTATTTCTTCTTGATGCATTGTTCCCTCATGTATTATGAAATGTCCTTCATCTCTTTTTATGGCCTTCATTGTAAAATCTATTTTGTCTGAAATAAGTATTGTTACTCCAGCTTTTTTTCATGTCCAGTTGCTTAATATATATTTTTAGATCTTTTTGCTCTCAATCTGTATCAATCTTTTGTTCTGAGGTGGGTCTCTTGAAGACAGCATATATGTGGGTCTTGTTTTCTTATCCATTCAGCCACTCTATTTCTTTTGATTGGTGTATTTAATCCATTTACTTTTAAGGTTATTATTGATTGTTACTTATTCATTGCCATTTTCTCACTTTGTACCTGTATTCCTCTTTCGCTTTCTCTCTGTTTCTTCATTTTATTTATTTATTTTTAAAGTAGACCCTTTAGCATTTTTTGCAATGCATGGTTTGGTAGAGATGTATTCTTTTAGTCTTCTTTTGTCTGGGAAACTCCTTATTTCTTCTTCCATATTGAATTAGAGCCTTTCTGGGTAGAGTATTCTTGGTTGCAAGCCTTTATTTACCATTATTTGAAACACTTTTTGCCATTCCCTTCTGGCTTGAATTGTTTCTCTTGAATAATAATTTGATAGCCTTATTGGAGTCCCCTTATATGTTATTCGTCATTTCTCTTTTGGTGCTTTTAGGATTCTCTCTTTGTCTTTGATATTTGCCATTTTAATTATAATGTCCCTTGGAATTGGTCTCTTTGGGTTTATCTTCATTAGGATCTTCTTTGCTTCCTGAACTTGTGTAACATTTTCACTCATCATGTTACAGAAATGTTCTATCATTAGTTTTTTGAACAGGTTTTCCATTCCTTGTTTCTCTTCTCCTTCTGGTATCCCTATGATACGGATGTTACTGTGTTTCATGTTGTCCTGCATCCCTATTAAAACCTCTTCATTCTTGTTCAGTCTTTTTTCATTCTCTTGTACTTCTTGGAGTATTAGTCTATGTTGTCATCCAACTCGCTTATCCAGTCCTCTGCTTCTTCTAGTCTACTGTTGATTCCTTCTATTGTATTCTTCAATTTATAAATCAATTCTTCATTTCCTCCTGACTCTTACTGACAGTTTCTAAGTCCTTTTTTATGCTGGTGTAGCTCTCAGTAAGTTCCTTATAACTTCCCTGGAGTTGTTCATAGTTTTTTGTTTGTTTGTTTGTTTGTTTTTTGAGCTGGCTGAGCTCATTGGGCTTCTCTATCATCTTTCTTTTGAACTCCATATCTGATAAGTCCTGTGTCTCTGTTTCATTTGGTGATCTTTCTGGGGATTCTTCCTTTCCTTTTGGTGATGGACTGATTCTTTTTTTCCCCATTTTTTTTTCTTGGATTAATCTGCTTTGCTTCCTTGTCTGAGTTGAGCACCCTTCTGTGTTAGTAGAGTTGTGGAGTTCAGTGTTGCAGTCTCCTAGATTTTCTGTACTTGTTGCTCTTGGGGTGGCCTTTATGTCATTAACTTGGGCTGACTGGTTGTATTCTGGATTGGTTGTGTATATTTCTCCTTTCCATCCAGTTGGCTGATTGTGAGACACTCCTTCCATCCTTTCTCATACACTGTTTTTGAGCTGCTCTGGTATGGATTAATAATTCATATAGCTCTTGGTGTAACTCAGGTGCTTGAGATTAGCAGCAATCCATTTCCTCAGTCTGCTTCCTTTTCTTGGTCAGGTCTCTGTAGTCTACAGTTTAGCTGTGCGGTCTTGGAGTGGCAGGGCCTATGGCTGTCACAGTCAGGGGTGATTCTGAGTGTCAGCCCCCAGGTAGGCTGGGCCTCCAGTAGCATAGCTGGGTTTCAGTGCTGCTGCTGTTTGGGGGCCCTCCCTTCTCTACTTCCGTGTGAAGTCCTGCAGGGTGCGTCTGTGATGTCTATGGGTGCTCCTCCCTGTCCAGCTCCTGGAGGACATTCCTGCCTGTGTTCCCCTGCAGGGTGGCCTGCAAATACGCTGGCTGCTGTGATGATTGGCCCTGACCCCGCAGCTCCTGAAGTAGGCAGCCCCTGTCCAGCAAAAGCACCCAGCTCCCCCGGGTGAGGGCCAACCCTCCAGGCAGTCCTACTCTCCTAGGAGTCCTTCACTACACACTCTGTGGTGTGTGCCTGGCTCCCCAGAGTGTCTGCAACACAACCTTTGTTGCCTGCAATGGTCATGTCAGTTACCCCAGCTGCAAGTTCCTGGCTCACAGTTTGGATTTTCCGTGGGAGCCTGTGGGCCTTTGTGGGTGCCTGGGGATGAGCCAACCCCTTCACAGGTGCTTCAAGCTGCTCTTTCCCCAATGGCCCAGCAACACCATCTTTGGCCCTCTTGCCACTCAGGCCAGCACACTTCCCTGCTCCCCCAGCTCCTGCTTCCTGCAGGTCTCTTCCCCTTCACCTCTGGCCCAGTGAGGAGCTTCCTCTCTCTGCCACTGGCGCGGGGCTTTCACACAGTCCCTCCCCTGCAGGATTTCAATTCCTTCTCTCCAGTGTTTGCCCTCAATGCCCACACTTCACTGCTCACATTTCTAGTCCCCAGGGAGCCTGGAGCTGGCTTCAGTTAAAGACACCCTTCTGGGTAGAGCTGCCACTGCCCAGAGCCAACCTCGGCCCACCAGCCAGTTTGGAACTGTCTCACCTGCTCTCTTGTAGGTCTCTGCTGTCTCTGGGCTGTGCTCCCCTGAGTCCAGATGCTTACAGCTCTAATTCTTAGGGACCTGCAGACACCTTGTGCTCCTGCTCCCTATCCTATCCTCCAGCTGATCTGGTACTCGAGAACGCCATCAGCACTGCTCTCTACTCTGTCACCATATTTCCTTCTAGAATATGCTTCTTACATTTCAGTTTTCTTGAATTTGTTAAGACTTGTTTTGTGTCCTACCATGTAGTCTATATTTTAACATGATCTATGTGTGTTAGAAAGAAAGGTGTACTTTGATTCTTTGGAGTTCAATGTTTTGTAAATAACAATTAAGTCCACTTGATTTAGATTGTTGTTCAATGGGACAATATTCTTGTTGATCCTTTGTACAATCTATCCACTGTTGACAGTGGGTTGTTCAAATATACAATGACTGTGTTATTGTCAATATACTTCTTAAAGTCCTTCAAGGTTTTCCTTTTATATATTAGGTATTCCATGTTAAGTGCACTTATCTTTAGAAGGGTTATATCCTCTTGTTGGACAGTTCCCTTAAGTATTATATAGTGACCTCTATCTCTTATTATGGCCTTTGTTTTGAGTCTATTTTGTCTTATATAAGTATTGTTATGCCAGATTCTTTTTCTTCATGTCCATATGCTTAGAATATTTTTTCTACCTTCCCCTCATCCTATATAGATCTTCTGTTCAGGGTTGGGTCTCTTGTAGACAGAATGTTTGTTATCATATTTTCTTATTCTCTAAGCTACCCTATGCATTTTTATTGGAGCATTTAATCCATTTACATTTAAAGTTATTATTGATAGGCACTTATTCATTGCCATGATTTTTTTTTTTTTATCTGTGTTCCTCTCTCTCTCACTTATTCTTCTTAACGGAGTCCCTTTAACATCTCTTGCAGGGCTGAACTGGTGGAGATGTACTCTTTTAGCCTTCTTTTTTCTTGGAAGCTCTTAAAAAAAAAGATTTTATTAATTATTTTAGAGAGAAGGGCAGGGAGGGAGGAAGAAAGGGAGAGAAACATCAATGTATGGTCGGTGGTCTTTCACCTGCCTCCAGCTACAGACCTGGCTGGAGATCAGGTGCAATATTTTGTGCCAATTCTATCGGCTTACAGTGTTTCTGTTGAGAAATCAGCTGGTAGTCTTATTGGAGCTCTCTTGTATATTACTAGTTGTTTCTCCATTGTTGTGTTCAAGATTCTCTCTTTGTCTTTCAATTTTGTCATTTTAATTATGATGTGTCTTAATGAGCATCTTTGGGTTCAACTTGTTTGGGACCTTCTCTGGTTCTAGGACTTGTGTGACGTTTTCCCTCACCATGTTAATGAATTTTTCTGTCATTACATTTGCAAACGTGTTTTCTATCCCTTGTTCTTTTCCTACTACTCCTGGTATTCTTATGGTGCAAATATTGTTACATTTCATGTTGTCCTGCAGCTCCCTTAAACTATTTTTATTCTTTTTGAGTCATTTTTCCTTTTGTTGTTCTGACTGGGTGTTTTTTGTTTTTTTTTTTTCCTACTTTGTCTTCCAACTTGCTGATTTTATCCTCTGCTTAATATAGCCTGTTTTAACTTATCCCAGTGTATTCTTCATTTCAGATAATGTATTCTTCATTTCCTTCATGCTGTTATTCATAGTTCCCACTAAGTTCCTTGTTGCTCCCATAAAGTTACTGTTAGTTCTCACTGAATTAATTGAGCATCCTTATAACCATTATTTTGAACTCTATATTTGATAAATTGCTTGCTATAAATTAACTTAGATGGCATTCAGTTGGGTTATCCTTTCTTTTCTATTGGGGGTTGCTTCTTAGTCTCCCCATTTATGTGACTGTTTTAGTTTGTTTTTGCACATTAGATTGAGCTACTTTGACTCCATGCTTTAGTAGATTGGCCTTCTTTTATAGGACTTCTGTGAGACTCAGTGGTGTAGTCTTTTTGGTCTCCTTATCTGGATGCTCTAGGGTTGCCTACTATTCAGTTTTTCTGCACTCTCTTGTTATACTTGGGCTCTGATTATTACTGGCTCATTCATTGGTGGTTCTTCCCTCTAGCTGGCTGACTGAGAATCACAACCCCCAGCACAGTTTGTATGCTGCTTTAGAGGTGCTGGCAGAAAAAAGCAAAACTACCCAGAAAACTAAACCCACACCAGCAAATAGCCCCCTGCCACATCAGCAACATCAACAACAAATGAGAAAATATTAATAAAGTTGGAAATAGATTTAGATAATTATAAGAGGAAAAATATGAGTTAACTAAAATTTTTTAAATGATTTTGAGAGGGAAGAGCAAGGAGAAATAGAATGAGTAGTGAATAGAAACAAAATAATAAATGGGATAAAATAAAATATAAAATATAAGTTAAAAGGGAAGGGAGATGGCACAATGGAGTAAGATAGGAAGAGTATAATATTAAGTTTGAAATAAAATAAAAATAGTGAACTGATATGAACATAACTGAATAAAATTCACAACAGTGTCAATAACAGTAGGAGATGAGCAAATATTAATACAGGTGAAAAGAGAACAATAATGTAAGACAGAGAAAAAAGAATATGAGATTAGTAAATAAAATCTTTTGAGAGAATATATAGAGGAGGAATAAAAAGGGTAATGAATATAATTCAGGTTATGGAAAGGAAAAATAAACTTCCAAGCTCAAATAAACAAGTGCAAGGGGGAAGGCAAAATAGAGTAAAACAGGAGGTGAGTAACTTACAAGATATGAAATAAAAAATAGTGAACAGAAAAAAGAAAAAAAAAAAGATGGTGACAGAATAGAGATCAGTGCTGATGGCCTTCTCAAGTGCCAGAGCAGCTGGAGGATACAGTAGGGAGCACAAGACATCTTCAGATCCCTTCAAATTGGAGCAGTAAGCATTTGGACTCAGGGCTGCACAGCACAGAGGCTACAAAGACCTACAGGAGAGGAGGTGGGACAGTTTGGAACCAACTGGCCTGGCTGGCCCAGGTTGGCTCTACCCAGAAGGGAGGCTCTAACTGAAGACAGCTTCAGGCTCCCCATTGACTAGAAATATGAGCAGTGAAGTATGAACAGTGAATGTAAACTCCAGAAGGAATGAGGAATTGACCTCCTTCAGGAGACTGACTGTGTAAGAGCTGCACTCCAGTAGCTGAGAGAGAAGAAGAACCTCCCAGGGCCAGAGGCAAAGGAAGAGAGACCTGCAGGGAACAGGAGCAGGGGAACAGGGAAGTGCACTGGCAGGGGCATCAAGAGGACTGAAAATTATGCCATTGTGCCACCTGGAGAGAGGGCAGCTCGGGGCCCCAGTAAGAAGGGAGACCCAAACCCATGCACCCACATTGGTGTGCAGGCTCCCACAAAAATTTTAAACTACATGCCAGGAAATTATTGCTGATACAACTGGCATGCCCATTGCAGGTGACAAAAGCCTCCTCAAGGAGCTAGATAGGAAGGGGTAGACTTTGTGGGTGAACTGTGCTGCAGGACCCCATGGGGAGCTGGGTGAGCATCACAGAGATAGTGGTGAACACCTCCTTGAAGAGCTGGACTGCATGGAGGATTAGCCTTCACCGGCTGGTGACCTGCAGGGCCCCCAGGGAGCCAGGCATTCTTTGTGGACAGGGTCTCCCTCCTCCAGGTGCTGCGGAGGGAGGGCCAGACACCACAGGAGCAGGCAAGGTTGCTGGTCACCCCCAGTTGGAGTCAGATGCCCATCATAGGCAGAAAACTCCTCACAGAACTGGATGGGGAGAAGCAGCCATAGACACCACAGAAGCAGCCTGCAGGTCTTCACACAGAACCAGTGAGAGAAGGAAGGGCCCCAAAACACCAACAGCTCAGAAACCAAGCTAGGCTACTGGAGGCTCAGCCTACCAGGGCGGTTGGCACTCAGAATCAGCCCTGACTGTGACAGCTATAGACCCTGCAACTCCAGGACCACACAGCTTGACTATAGACTGCAGAGACCTGACCAAGAAAAAGAGGCAGACGCAGGAAATGGGTTGTTTCTAATCTCAAGTACCTCAGTTACAATGAGAGCTATGTGAACTATTAATCCCTAACATCCTTTTCAAGTTACTTCCAACCCTCACAATTAGTGCATTTTAAGTAAATACATTTTTTTTAAATTTTATTGTTGTTGTATTACATCCATCCCCTTTTTGCTCCCCTCTGTCCCCCCACCCACCCACCCATTCCCCCCAAAGTCAATCCCACCTGTTGTCCATGTCCATGGTTCCTTTATACTAGGTTCTTGTCTAAGCTGCTCCCCTTCTTTGCCTCTACCTCTCCCTCCCCCCTACCCCGTTCCCCTGAC
>PVIW01019164.1:0-10088 GCA_004026585.1 Noctilio leporinus
ACTTGGACCATACCCAAAGAATCCTGAAACACCAATTCATAAGAACCTATGCACACCTATGTTCATAGTGGCACTATTTACAATAGCCAAGTGCTGGAAACAGCCTAAGTGCCCATCAGTGGATGATTGGATCAAAAAACTTTGGTACATTTACACAATGGAATTCTGTATAGCAGAAAGAAAGAAGGAACTTGTACCCTTTGCAACCACATGGATGGAACTGGAGAGTATTATGCTTAGTGAAATAAGCCAGTCAGTGAAGGACAAATATCATTTGATCTCACCCATTACGGGACAATTATGAGCAAAACTAACAACAAAGAAAACAGAACCAAGTATATGAATACAAAGAATAGGCCTTCAGTGGTCAGGGGGAAAGGTGTTGGGGGGAGGCAGAGGCAAAGAAGGGGAGCAGCTTAGACAAGAACCTAGTATAAAGGAACCATGGACATGGACAACAGGTGGGATTGACTTTGGGGGGATGGTTGGGTGGGGACGGGGACAGAGGGGAGCAAAAAGAGGATGGATGTAATACAACAACAATAAACTTAGTAAAAAAAGAAAAAGAACAAAAGAAATCTTGGACAGTACATTCCATAACTCCAGGAACAGAGCAACTTCCATGGACAGTTTCATTTGAATCTTGGAAGAGGGCACCTACATTTGTTCAATTCTCCTAATTCCACTTTCATTTCTTATTAATGCTTACTTTTCATCAAATACTAATGGTAATTCATTTAGTTACCCAGCAAATTTCCAGCATTATATTTCTGACCTGATTCATTTCCAGATACTTCTTATAGGTACCAACTCCTTTGTCTACTCTTTCACTTTCCTTTTCTATAGATTTATTTAACAACTTAATAGCACATAGTACATTTTAAACAAAGATACATAGTCATTTGTTCTCAATGGATAAGCCAACTAAGTTTGTAAACCTAAAAATCGAAAAGCTATATGACTTACTTAGGTCTTTTATAGAGCAAAATTGGAGCAGGTGTCCTAAATCAAGTGCGTCGGGATGGCACCCCAGATCTTGTAGACATAAAAAAACACACACCATATGCCATCTTGTGCTTTGAAGCTGTCTCTTTCTCAACTATTTTTTTATGTTTATATTTATGTTTGCTTTTCTTTGTGTAAGTAATTTATTAAAATTAAATATATTTTGGAGATACATGTTTTATATTGTGTTCAACTCTGAATTTTTGTGATTCATGATATAGTGTAAGTTTTCTGTGTACTGGCAGAAAGCAGGGTTCTAAATTTGTTAATAGGCTTAATATGAATGGAGACCATGTGAAAACATTATGTATTGGCAATGTTTTGTCTAAGATCTGTAAATGACCAAACCTGGTTCAGTGTCAGTTTTTAGTCACTGTTGACTCGTATGTTAGCCAGTACTGAGTGATTTTTTTGACCGCTGCCAACCAATATTCCCTTGATGTTTTCCAAATTGCATCCAGATTATTTAGGTTTAGAATTGGCCATTGAAATTAAGCTAATTGATATACATGTGTATTTTGATTATAGTAATTAAGAACTTAACTCAGCTTTCAGTCTCTGAGGTAACAGCAGGAAAGACAACAGCAAAATAGTCAAGGGAACTAGAGGTTCACTAAGACTTGGTGACATATTGGATGTGGGTGGTAGTGACTTGTAAAAAGCTTTTCAGGACATGTCTCCTGAGGCAATGGGCTAACTAGCAAGATTTATAATGTTTACAAACAAATAGTGGAATAACAGTAAACTTGTAATTAATTTCCCCACTGCAATATAAACAGGATAGAACTAATTTTAGTTATTTCCATTCCTGGTCTATGTCTGGATACTTGCTGATGATTTTTCAGGCATTTTTAACATCCCAGTTGTAGCTTTAGGAGAAGCTAGAATTAATTAGAAGAATTTCTGAATAGTTAGAACTAAAATGGAATTTAGAAATTATTTTTTTCAATCACTTTGATTTATACAGATAGAAAACTGAAGCACAGAGACTTGCTCAATATAGTATACATCAAATTTTACACAGAATAGAATTTAGAGGTTGTGACCTACATCTACTGTGTTTCCCTCTATACCTCACTGCTTGACCTAGGAATTATTAACAATTTCAAAGCCCTCTTTTTCAGCAATGCAAAAATGGGTTGTCAGCTAGCCTTGCAAGTATATTTGAGTTGTTGTATTCAGTCATAAAATCATTTTTAGGTATCACCATGATGTTATAAGATTAGTTAACCTGGCTGGTAGCACAGTGGATAAGGCGCCGGCCTGCGAACCCAAAGGTCGCAGGTTCGATTCACCAGCCAAGGCACATAACCAGGTTGCAAACCAGGTCTCCAGTCAGGTCTGTGGCTGGAGGCAGGTGAAACGCAACCTCTCTCCCTTCCCCTCTCTCCCTCTCTGCCTCTCTCCCTTCCCCTCTTTCTAAAACTAATGGAATAAAATCTTTAAAAAATTTTTAAAAAATTAGTTAAAATCATGAATGATATGTTAACATTTGCTTAACATGGGACAATTTCTATATATACTGGTAACCATAGAGAATGTTCTCCACTGCAAATATTTATCATTAACCTAAGAGCTAAAAATGGCTGTTAAAATAATGACACTGGATAGTTAGGGATCAGATGTGTTTTTCTTAAGCAGTCTACATAAAGATACGCTACATAGTGCTAAAGAAACATTCACAGGACTTCTCATAAGTGAAATAACTGACCTTACCAGCTTGTAGGGGTCACACCAAAGTATAAAGGGTTACACTCTATTGTACTACATTACCCAGATAGTTGATTTGCTTGTCACCAATTAGAGCAATAGCTCTGACTTTCTGTAATACAATCTGCATATTCTTATTTTACATTGCAAATACTATTTGCAAGAAAATGAGATGAGAAAATAAACCCCAGTAAATCACATTTAATTAGCTTCCAATTTTTTGTTGCCATTGACTGCTTTGTCTCTCCCATTCCTCAGTTTCCAAGGACTGCTTTCGAAATAATGCTTGCGGTTGCTTCTTTCTTTGGTTTCATGATTGACTGGCAAGCTGTATAGGAACACATTGTTTTTGCACAACCATTTTTCCAGTGGGTGGTACTGCACAATACTGATTGGGAACTCTAGTGACACAGCATCAAAAGACAATAAAATATAAATATGACATGAACTTCCCCACTGTGTGAAGCTGGATCTCTATATCCATTTTATTTGTATCTCTTCTGTATGTAGCAGTGATAGAAAATGTTAACCTGTGGCTTTCCAAAACTGCTCAAATAGAATTTGAATCTAAATGCTCTTGGGAGATACACACATTAATATAGGTGTAAGTATGGTCACTCTATTCAATCTTCTTTCTAAGCACTTCCTATTAGAGGAGATTTAAAGTAGATGGAAATTATTCAATGTATTATGAATTGAAAGCTCATAAGCTAGCCACTCTCCTTACTGCTCAGGACACCTAGGCCACCAAAATTGCCGGAGTCGACAGTGACATTTATACTAAGATTACAGCATCATCTTATTCTAAATGGTATGTTTATCTTTAGAATGCATGAGGGATGCCTAAGCTCCTCAGAGCTAAATTGGTTTTCTCTCTTGATTTTAATTAAATTCACCCTAAGCTTGAAAAACCTCAAGGCTTTTGCTTAAGGGTGAGAAGCTCCAATGTTTCCAGTTTTGAATACAGTATGATAAAGAATCAATTGTACTGTTTGATTAACTGAATATGCAGTTATTTTACATTTTTAGACAGCAACATTGTTATGTAATCAACAGCATTCTAAAAATTTCTCTATTATGGATAAAAAGGCATAATTTTAAATAAAATCTTCAACAGGATTTTAGGAAATATTTAACTTGCCAAGCTGTAATGCATACATTCATAAACTGGTAATGCATTATTTATATTATGCCCAATTATAAAGTCTCATTATTTACTATTATTGTTAGCTATGTATTATTTACAATATTTGAAAAGAATCTTGATTTTGGTATTTGTTTATTTGTATGGCAAAGATCAAGGTCTTAAGCTTTCTGGCATAACCCAATTCCCATTAACTTACTCAACCTTTCATTGGAAGGTCACTGGACTTGACTGAGTCAGTTGCACCTAAACTAGGAAAGATTCTTCTGTCTTTCCTGGAATAAAAACAGCACTCAGTTTTAATATTGCACTGGTACCTAGGGACTGGAAAATAGAAACACAAATAAAAACAGATATCCTTACAGCATACATCAGAGTTATGTAGTGCTGGAAGACATCCCTATCAGCAAACATAAATTAAATACTGAGTCAGAAACATATGACCTAATAGAAACCTATCTAAAGTTTTCTGACACTACCTTCCTATAAATGATTGAAACTCTAGAATCACATTTCAGGAATTCACATTTTCCAACTATATATTTTTGTAATAATAGGAGCTGCTGTTTATTTTATTTTAAATTTATTTTATTATTCCCAGAGAGAGAGGAAGGGAGAGATACAGAGACCAAGAGAAACTCCAATGTATGGTTGCTTTTCACCTGTCTCCAGCTATGGAGCAGGCTGGAGACTTGGCTTGCAACCTGGTTATGTGCCCTGGCTGGGAATCGAACCAGCAACTTTTGGGTTCACAGGCCAGGACCTATCCACTGAATCATTAGCCAGGGCTTGTTTCTTTTATTTTAAGAGATTTTATTTATTCAGAGAGGTGGGAGAAGGGAGAAAATAAAGGAGAGACATATCAATGCCTAAGAGAACCATCAATTGGCTGCCTCTAGCATGTCCCCAAATGGGGGTCTGGCCTGCAAACCAGGCATGTGTCCTGACTGGGAATCAAACTGGCAGCTCCTCATTCTGCAGGATGATGCTCAATCCACTGAACCACACCAGTCAGGACAGAAGCTGCTATTTTTTAAATATTTAATATGCATTAGGCGCTCAGTTAGACAATTTGTATTTGTTAGCTAATTTAATCTTTATATCAACTCTATGAAGTAAAAAATATTATTATCCTCACTACTTATACACAGAAACTGAGGCATAGAAATATATAGTAATACATTTAAGGTCACATAGGAAGGGAATGATGAGCCCAGAAGAAAAACCTTTGCACTGTAATGCCAAAGTTTCTATTCTTAACCACCATATTACAGTGAGACAGACTTAGCTACTGAACGAATCTCAGTATACTGACTTGCAGAGAAGGGTAAAAGATTACTGTTAAAGTCAGTGACCCTGAAGATTAAAATACTATACTAGGAACATGATTAGTAATGTTTTAATAGTCGAGTTACAATTCAAGCAAATGTGGCCAGAAGCCTTACGGGCTGAAGACTGTGGTAACATCCTCATTAGGCACTGTTCTCTCAACAACATAATTGGGAAGAGGCATCACAGAATCAAAATTAAAAACCAGGTTCATCTTGTCAAAAATTAATTTCAGAAGCTCGCTGGTTCAATCCCCAGCCAGGCCTCATAACCAGGTTGCAAGCCAGGTCTCTGGGCAGCTCCGTAGCTGGAGGCAGGTGAAAGGCAACCATACATTGATGTCTCTCTCCCTCTCTGCCTCTCTCCTTTCTCCTCTCTATGAAGATAATAAATAAAATATTTAAAAATTTTTAAAGTAATTTCAATAATTTATATATTCAGCAAATATTTATTTTGCCACTCACAATGTGCTTAGGTATTGTGCTAGGAAGTAGAAATCTCATTTATCTCCTCTAAAGGGAAAACAGCATTACACACCGGAAGTTCATGCAAGTTGAAACATGGAATCAAAATATAGCCTGGAAAATAAAGTATTTAGTTCCATCAGGTTTATTAAAAGACGTGAGACCTGGTAGCTGCCTTTAAGAAGCTTTACTTCTAAGTGAGAAGATACAACCTGCCCATGAACAGCCTAACTAGTTTAATTTGGTGAAAATGTCACGAACCTATATAGACAATAACTACTGGGAATATCTGAAATACTTGAGAGATCACTATAGGCTGGAGAAAAGGTCTTAAATACTAATTTATGTGCAAAATCTTGGGGATCTTGTGAAAATGTAGACTCTGACTCAGTAAGTCTGGGTGGAGCCCCGGACTCTGCATTTCTAACAAGTTTCCTGGAGATGTTTGTTTGTTAATTCATAGATCACATATGGGATAAGGAACAACTAGAAGGTTATGAAAATACTTCTAGAGAAGTGGGGAGGGATTGAGCTGAACCTTGAAGGGTGGGTATGCATAGTGAAGAATAGGATAGAAGCATTACACAGACACAGGGAAAAGTATCAGACTGGATCAGTGAATTTATGTTGACAAATATTAAGTGACAGTGGTGGGAAAATAAGTCAAGATTAGATCTTGGGGATGGGAAAGACAGAGGGAATTAATTCTAGGCTCAGAAATTTGAGCCTAGAGAAATGGGTAATAATAAATTATATTGTTTTAGGTTGTTTTAAAAATTATAAAATTAACTGCAAATGTTTCTACTTAATTTTATTACTTAGCCCTCAACTTTTATTACTATTATTATTATTATTATTAATTATGGAAATGATTAGAATCTGTTTGCCACCCTAAAGCGCTGAGTTCTTTGTTTTTAATTTAATTTTATTGTTGTTTTATTAAACCCATTCCCTTTTTCCTTCCCTCTGCCCCCTTCCCCACCCACCCATTCCCCACAAAGTCCATCTCACTTGTTGTGCATGCCCATGGTTCTTCCATACTAGTTCCTTGACTAAACTGCTCTCCTTCTTTGCCTCCACCACTCCCCTCCCCACGGCCCCCTCCCCTCTGCCCACTGGAGATCTATTCGTTGTATTCATGTATCTGGTTCTGTTTTGCTTATTTGTTTGTTTTGTTCATTATTGTCCTGTTATGGGTGAGATCATATGGTATTTGTCTTTCACTGACTGGCTTACTTTGCTAAGCATAATACTTTCTAGTTCCATCCATGTTGTTGCAAAGGTTAGGAGTTCCTTCTTTCTTTCTGTTGTGTAGAATTCCATTGTGTAGGTGTACCAAAGTTTTTTGATCCAATCCTCCACTGATGGGCACTTAGGCTGTCTCCAGCACTTGGCTATTGCAAATAGTGCCGCTATGAACATAGGTGTGCATAGGTTCTTATGAATTGGTGTTTCAGGATTCTTTGGGTATAGTCCAAGTAGTGGAATTGCTGGATCAAAAGGCAGTTCCATTTTTAGTTTTTGAAGGAAACCCCATACTATTTTCCACAGTGGCTGCACCAGCCTACATTCCCACCAACAGTGTATGAGGGTTCCCTTTGTCCCGCATCCTCGCCAACACTTGTTGTTTGTTGATTTGCTGATGATTGCCATTCTCACAGGTGTGAGGTGGTATCTTAATGCAGATTTAATTTGCATCTCTCTGATGACTAGCGATGTTGAGCATTCTTTCATATGCCTCTGGGCCCTTTGTATATCTTCCTCAGTGAGTTGTCTGTTCAGGTCCTTTGCCCATTTTTATTGGGCTGTCTGTCTCTCTGGTGTTGAGTCGCATTAGTTCTTTATATATTTTGGAGGTCAGACCCTTGTCTGAGGTATCATTGGCAATTATGTTTTCCCATACAGTTGGTTCCCTTTGAATTTTGCTGATATTTTCTTTAGCTGAACAGAAACTTTTCAATTTGATATAGTCCCATTTGTTGATTCATTCTTTGACTTCCTTTGGTCTTGGCAAAGTATCAGTAAACATATTTTTGCATAGGATATCTGAAAGTTTACTGCCTATATTTTTCTCCAGGACCTTTATGGTGGCACTGCTTATGTTTAAATCCTTTATCCATCTTGAGTTTATTTTGATGTATGGTGTAAGTTGGTGGTCTAGTTTTATCTTTTTGCATGTTGCTGTCCAGTTCTCCCAACACCATTTGTTGAAGAGACTGTTTTTTACTCCATTGGATGTTCCTTCCCCCTTTGTCAAATATGAGTTGACCATAGAGTCCTGGGTTAATTTCTGCTTTGCCCATTTTTAATTGGACTGTCTGTTTCCCTGGTGTTGAGTCTCATTAGTTCTTCATATATTTTGGAGATCAAACCCTTGTCTGAGGTATCATGGACAAATATGTTTTCCCATAGAGTTGGTCCCCTTTGAATTTTGCTGGTGTTTTCTTTAGCTGAGCAGAAAATTTTCAATTTGATGTAGTCTCATTTGCTTATTTGTTCTTTGATTTCCTTTGCCCTTTGTGAAGTATCAGTAAACATATTTCTGTGTAGGCTATCTACAATTTGACTGCCTATATTTTTTTTCCAGGACCTTGATGGTGGCACTGCTTATGGTTAAGTCCTTTATCCATCTTGAGTTTATTCTGGTGTATGGTGTAAGTTGGTGGTCTATTTTTACCTTTTTGCATGTTGCTGTCCAGTTCTCCCAACACCATTTGTTGAAGAGACTGTTTTTACTCCATTTGATGTTCCTTCCACCTTTATTGACTATTAATTGTCATAGAGTCCTGGGTTTATTTCCGGGCTCTCTATTCTGTTCCATTGACCTATATGATTGTTCTTATGCCAGTAACAGACTGCTTGGATGACAGTCACCTTGTAGTATAGTTTGATGTTCATTATTGTTATTCCTCTTATCTTGTTCTTCTTTATCAAGATTGCTGTGGCTATTCATGGGCGTTTTTGGCTCCATATAAATTTTTGAAATATTTTTTTCTATATCTGTAGAATGTGTCATTGGTATTTTAATTGGGATTGCATTGAATTTATAGATTGCTTTGGGTAGTATGGACATTTTAATAATGTTAATTCTTCTCATTCATGAACGTGGTATATGCTTCCATTTATTTGTATCTTCCTTAATTCCTTTCTTCAATGTTCTGTAGTTTTCTGAGTACATATCTCTTACCTCCTTAGTTAAGTTCATTCCTAAGTACTTTATTTTTCTTGTTGCTATCATAAATGGGACTTTTTTCTAGTTTCTATCTCTGATGATGATTTCTTTATGGAAATGTACATCCCATTAAATATCCAGATACTAGTTTTTCAAAAATTAGTAACATTAGACCCTGGCTGGTGGCACAGTGGATAAGGCGCTGGCCTGCAAACCCAATGGTCACTGATTCAATTCCCAGTCAGGGCACACACAACCAGGTTGCAAGCCAGGTCTCCAGCTAGGTCTGGAGCTGAAGGCAGGTGAAAGGCAACCATACATTGATATCTCTCTCCCTTTCTGCCTCTCTCCCTTCCCCTCTCTCTAAAAAATAATAAATAAAATATTTTAAAAATTAGTAAAATTGATCCATCATTATATCATTTAAACAACTACATTAATTGTTGATGTAGAGATAGTGGTGTATTGAAGAGTTGAGGAATAATTAATCTATTTAAAATGTTTCATTGATTCCTGTCTTGAAGTTTCTACAAGCAATTTGTTTGCTATCCTGTAGCCTTCTGTGTCAAATGAGACTTTACTTACTATGGTTGAAGCAATTAATTGAAAGGAAATTACACAAAGAAAGCTTAGAAAATGAGAAAGATTGCCAGAAAGATAATATCAATGATTGACTACATTGCCATGTCTGACAGGCTGGTCTGAATCTTATTTAGAATGTTAGTGGTGATTATAATTCAAGAAAAGTCATTTAACATTTTGGTTTCACTTCTCCTGAAAATAAACTGGATGAACTAGTGCCTATATGATGCCAAAATATGTTATGAATTCATTGAAAATGAGTCAATTGGATACTTTCAAAAAAGGTTTACATTTTCTTTTCAACCATGGTTTTGGCCTTGAAGATTTGGCTTTATAGTATTTTTTTTTTTTAATTTTATTGTTGTTGTATTACATCCATCCCCTTTTTGCTCCCCTCTGTCCCCCCATCCACCCACCCATTCTCCCCAAAGTCAATCCCACCTGTTGTCCATGTCCATGGTTCCTTTATACTAGGTTCTTGTATAAGCTGCTCCCCATCTTTGCCTCTACCTCTCCCTCCCCCCTACCCCGTTCCCCTGACCACTGAAGGCCTATTCCTTGTATTCATATACTTGGTTCTGTGTTGGTTGTTGTTAGTTTTGTTCATTATTGTCCCGTAAGAGGTGAGATCATATGATATTTGTCCTTCACTGACTGGCTTATTTCACTAAGCATAATACTC
>PVIW01019165.1:0-10084 GCA_004026585.1 Noctilio leporinus
CGAGGATGCGGGGCAAAGGGAACCCTCATACACTGTTGGTGGGAATGTAGGCTGGTGCAGCCACTGTGGAAAACAGTATGGGGTTTCCTTAAAAAACTGAAAATGGAACTGCCTTTTGATCCAGCAATTCCACTACTTGGACTATACCCAAAGAATCCTGAAACACCAATTCATAAGAACCTATGCACACCTATGTTCAGAGCAGCACTATTTACAATAGCCAAGTGCAGGAAACAGCCTAAGTGCCCATCAGTGGATGATTGGATCAAAAAACTTTGGTACATTTACACAATGGAATTCTATATAGCAGAAAGAAAGAAGGAACTTGTACCCTTTGCAACAACATGGATGGAACTGGAGAGTATTATGCTTAGTGAAATAAGTCAGTCAGTGAAGGATAAATATCATATGATCTCACCCATTACAGGACAATAATGAACAAAACTAACAACAAGCAAAACAGAACCAAGTATATGAATACAGTGAATAGGTCTTCAGTGGTCAGGGGGAACGGGGTTGGGGGGAGGGGGGAGGCAGAGGCAAGAAAGGGGAGCCGCTTAGACAAGAACCTAGTATAAAGGAACCATGGACATGGACAACAAGTGGGATTGACTTTGGGGGGAATGGGTGGGTGGGGAGGGGGACAGAGGGGAGCAAAAGGGATGGATGTAATACAACAACAATTTAAAAAAAGTTAAAAACAACTTTTAGTCTGTCAAATAAAAAATAGTAGATATGGTAAATTTTTTAGAATCATGAAGAAAACCAATCAGTTGTGTGGACCACTAGATTTAGAACACCACAAGAGACTGAGAGAAAAGGAAAGGTAGGACAAATTAAGATATTCTTGTTTCATATATGGAACTCAGTTTGTAAACAGTTTTTTTTAAGTTAGATGAATTTAGATCTGTTACTGCCGCTGAAGAAAATAATTTTTCTTTTCACAGTGCTGTGACCTATTCTGGAATTCATCTGTTGAGATGCTTTATAGCAAATATAACAGGAAATCTTAAGACTTAATGGCATCTAGTTCAGCTGAAGACTCAACTGGAATTAAACACCTGGAATTTCAACATTGTTCTAAATGTTGCTTGTTTATAATCTGCAGAGGATCAGTTCAACTTTAAAACCTACCTTTTCTCAGAGCAAGAATGACTTGTTCCCAGCAAGGGGAGGGAAGGTTACAAATGATTGGATTATGCCATTCATTAGAACAGATGCTAGCAGTTTTTCCTATTTTAACAAACTGACAAACAGGAGCAGCATATATAAGTCCATAGATGAAAACCTGTTTACTACTGTGTAGAGAAAGGTTGGCCATATTATTGGGCTTTGCCTTTTAAAGAAAATGTCTATTATGTGTATTTCTAAATATCAAAATGGAGTGGGAAAAAAAGCTGCCTTTCTGTTAAGCACTATAGGTAACTTGAAGATAAATGCTCCTATGTGTGTCTATAATTTCTTTTTTCTCAGTCCATATTTGAATATTAAAAAAACCAAAAACACCATTCTTGATAAAATTCTAGTCAGTACATGCTGAAAATACCAGTAAATTCAGTCTGCTCTCAGTCACCTTCAGGTGAACAGAAGACCAGAATTTAAGTTCCAATTCTATTATTTTTTATATGTTGGAACTTAATTTCTATGCACTTCATTTGTAACCTCACAAGCAATGAAAGTTAAAGTGGTATTATATGCAAAACAGACACCTGCATATTCTGCATATTTATAAAAGGAAACCAACCCCAAAATACAGCAGAATGCACAGGTAGATTTATTACAGAAAATAGAGAGGAAGTAGCATTTTCTCTAGTGAAAGACAAAAACAAAACAACCAAAAACTAGTTTTACCTGAGAAAACTTATTTGCAAAGAGTCAGAACAAAGACAGTGGGAGTGCCCAAAATCAGTACCTCAAGATTCAGAGTGGAAAAATGAGGCCTTACTTTGAACTAAAGTTAGTGGAAAAGATTTTTATGAAGATGCTCCTGGCCTATTCATGAAAGTGGCTTAGATTTTCAAAGTGAGGCTAAAAATTAGAAGGCTATAGCAATAGCACTGGATTAAAGAAACCTAAAACAAATTTGTGGCTTATTTAGAAAAGTATTCTGAATATATTTTCAGTTTTATAGTTGATAGCACTGATCTGTTCTTAACTAACAGCATTTTAAGCTTTAAAAAACAAAAACTTTATGCGAACCCAAAGGTTGCGGGTTCGATTCCCCAGCCAGGGCACATAACCAGGTTGCAAACCAGGCCTCCAGTCAGGTCTGTGGCTGGAGGCAGGTGAAATGCAACCATACACTAATGTCTCTCTCCCTCTCTGCCTCTCTCCCTTACCCTCTTTCTAAAAAATGAAATAAAATCTTTAAAAAAAAAAAAACTTTATATGGTCATTTGCAAAGTAAAATATGTGGTGAAATAGAATTACCTTTCTTAGAACTCATCCTTCTGTTTGCCAGTGTTACCTTACTGCTTGCCTTAGCCTTGCTTCTAAAAGCATAGCCAGAGACTTGCACGCAGTATTTTACTTAGGATGTGATCCCAGGGAACGATGATGGAGAAATGAAACAGAAGGAAAGAACGCTAATCAAGGATGCACTGAGTTGGATACCACATAAGCACTAAGCACTAGTGCTTGATCTTGCGGGACCTTATGAGGAGCCTTATGAAGTGTGCCTCTGAATTGTCTTTGAAGGGGAGAGGGTGACCTTACATCTCTTCCAAGCCATGCATATCCAAGTGCTAAACAGTTCCTGCAGCTTGTCAAAAGCCAGAAGACAGGAAATGAGGCCCCTATGCCAGAGGCAAGGTACAGTTGTCCAGTCCTATTCCAGATTGGTTGCTATGGCCAGTGGCTAAAAAAGGCCAAGGATTTGAGGACACATGGAACGTCTCACCACCCTCTCTTATGACTCGAGTGTTGTAAAGCCACCAGACATGATTAAATTGGTATTCACTGTGATGACACTAACAGTAGTTTCTAATCTAACTTGCTAGGTAATGTTACAATTTTTTTACCTTAAACTTTAAAAGATTTTAAACATTTGAATTTAAAATTGCTTGCAGAATTAACTGATACAGAATGCTACATTCTTTATAAATATATATAAATTGTTTTATAGACAATATGAAGCTTTTTACTATTTTTCCTAGAATTGTAAGGGGCTCAAGATGAGAAGATGAAACTTACTCCAAAGAAACATTAATGAAATAGAAAAAAAGATGTTAGCTTTTAGTCCAGTCAGGGCTTTTTACCTCTTTAGACAACTCATTAAACCTCTCTGGCTTTCCCAATGAGGGATAATCTCAAACTGTAAATGTTTGATTTTTGAATAATAATGCCGCTTCAGGTGAGGGAACCTGAGTCCAAAGAAAGTCACTAGCTCAGTGGAGTCATTGGCAAACAAAAGCAGAGTCAAGACTGGACCTTAAGTCTCAGATTCTTAGAAGAAGCTGATGGCTATTACTAGACCTGTCATGAATCAGATTTCCTTACTATTGTCCATGTTTGAAGGCACTTAGTAGCTACTACCACTCCATTAAGGAGCTAGGAGAAATATACACAATGAAAACTCATTCAAGGTTTAAAAAATCAGTGTGTTCAGTCTTGGGGAAAGAAAGCTAAATGTTTATCTAACTGCATTTCAGTCCAGTTACTGTACATCAAAATCACCTGGGCTCCTTGTCAAAATTGCAAACTTCTTGCTCCATTCCCTGGCTGTTTATCTCTTCAGAAGGGACTGGGAGTCTGCACCAGCAAACAATCCCCAAAGTGATTCTCAGTCTGAAGTTTGAGAACTACTGGTATGGTATAGGTAAGGGGGGAAATGTGCAGAAAACAGGGAAAGAACAATGCCAGATAAAGAAGGGAAAGGAAAGAGAGAGATGATAGAATGGCTGAGGAACAGAAGGATGCAGTACATACCAATGCATTGTTTTATTTTTTTGGTAAGTCATTTATAACGTAAAATTTAAGGCTACAACTTACATAACAAAGAGAAGCTTAATAACCTTTCTAGTAAGCTAGAACATTTGAAAAATCACTTCAAACTTCATTTGAAAATACCTATTCAGAACAGTTGAACAAGCAACATACAAGTATCAGATGACAGCATCAGTCCCAAATTACAAATTTATGTTTAGCCTCATTTCTGAGTCTATTTTGTGTCTCCTAATTTTATTATTATTTTTTTTTTCATTTAACTTTCTTACCTACATCTACTTTGTTATCCTGTTGTATTTCATGTATAACCATGAGTCACATCATACCATTTTTGGAATCAGTCACTTGTACCTTATTAACATATAAACCAAAAAAATCCCACAAACTTTCGAAGAGTTCCAAAAGCATATTAATATGCTCTTCTGTGAATTAAGGTGAACAAATAAAGTGGAGTAAGGGTTGTGACCAGTCCTTGGTAATACAGTTAAGTGGCAAAACTCTGAGTTCCTTTGATGATCAACTAGACAGCATTACCATTAGAAGCTACAGACCTTGGTGTCCAGAGGTGGGTGGACTTACATTATGGAGTCAGAAATGTCAAAGTAGCCTTTTAGGTGCTTCCTTGCTACTCCCCACCTCCCCTTTTATCTTAAGGCAGAAGGTAGGTTTTTGCAAACCTAATTATTTAGGTCTTAATTTCCTGGTAAGTCATAAAATTATTCAGTTTTACTGGGACCTACCAGCTTCAGTAAGGGAGGGAATTACATTTGCTTTTCCAGAGTAGGATATGGTAGATTTTTCATCTTAACACCTGGCATTTAGTCAAAGTCAAATCTGACTATTTAGTAGATATTAAATGATTGACACAAAGCTACTATAAATGTTTACTGAACCGAAATGAACTGCTATACAATGTTGCACTAAACCGGTTCTGAGTCAGTGGTGCTTTCAGATCTTTCCAGACCTCAGGAGTTTCTATTAAAAGCAGAACACTGGGCTAGTTTGCTAATCACTTAAGTCTCACATATGAGCATCTAAACTCCCATTAAAGCAAAAATATCATCGATATCATCTGTCTCCTTAATGGTTCCTGATGTGTTATGTTTATTTATTTGCATCATTATCAATGAGTCGATTTTATTTTCATTGCTTCCTGGAAGATTTTCTTGATTTTGTTTCTCCTTCATTTGTATGACAGGATTTGAAACTTTGCTACCCAAGAGTTGCTTATTGTTAGGATAGAGATTAGTTCCAGGACCTGCACAGTGTGAGAGTCTCCATTTGGGGGTATCTGTAAAAGTCCGAGTCCCTTGAGGGGATTGCTGAATTTCCTTTAGAAGAGTCAACTGCAACTTTCTCTGTGATTTTCTCTGTCTCGGCAAAAATTTATTCTGTGATCTTCTTAGTCTCCGGTGATGCTTTGAAGTTTTGCTACCTGAGCCACGAAGAAGGCAGTTGCAAACAGATGTTTTTATGCACTCTAGTTTCTTGGGCAAACTTTAAAGGGTAGAAAGAAAGAAAACATCTGAGATTGTTAAAATGCAGAGAAAACATTCTTAAAAGCTTAATTTATCTTCTTTTTACCAACTTCCAACAGAAAATACACAATTTATCTAAGTCCCATGCCTGAGTACAACTCCAGAATCATGATGAAAAATAAGGAAATAGAAACTTCAACCCAAATCTGTTTTCAGAGCACAACTTCCCTCACTCCAGTTGTAGGCAAATGTGTCCCCATTATTCCCAAAGTAAAGTTCCTCCTACAACTGCCAAGCAAGGTAGCTAGCTGAATGGTAAAATACCTCCATACTTTAGTGCCAGAGCTTTTCCCTGATGACTGATAATCTGTTCATGTAATTAAAAGGAGTGGAATGGAAGAAAAGATGTGTCTCAAATAGGAAAAAAATATCTGTGAGGGTGCATTAGTCCATTTCTGGATAAAGAACTTTTGTGTTGTAGCAGGAAATGAACAAGGAAAAAGGAATAAAAAGTGAAGACAGAATTTACATGAGAATGAGAGCCAGGACTTCTGGCACAAACTGATAGCCTTGAGCTGCCCAAGGTGATTCATCTATCATCTTCAAGTCTGGGAATTCAGAACTCAAAGAGCTGATACTTTAGGTATTTCACTTCTGAATAGGGTGCACTGCCACAGAGTACATCAGGACCTTATTAATAACTGCCTCAATGTTTGTGATAGATTTCTAAAAGATTAGCATGGGTCTGTACTTCCTACCCTAACACCCTTCCATCTTTCTCCACTCCCCCCACACACAAACACACAAATTTATTTTTAGATAGAGGGGAAGGGAGGGAGAAAAAGGGAGAGAAACACACACCCCCAACCAGGAACTTGGCCACAACCCAGGCATGTATCCTGACTGGGAATCGAACAGGCAACCTTTCAATTCACAGGCCAGCGCTCAATCCACTGAGCCACACTAGCCAGCGCCCCTCTTCCTTTTTAAACAAATATAGACCTTTGTGGAAGCCCATTATAATGTTAGTAATTCATGATCTCTGTTTCCAAGCTCTTTCCTTATCTTAACGTGGTAATTCTTATGTGAGGAGAGCGTGGGTATACTTCCTAACTGAAATGAAAATACAAAGACTGAAACAGAAGAATCAAAGGATCTGAATTGACTTCTAGATCTCTAGCACCCTGAGCAAAATCATTTCCTCATCTATAAAATGGGAATAATACTGCTTACCCCACAGTTACTGTGGACAGTAAGTAGATTTAAAATGTAGTACAAATACATTACTGGAATAGCAAAACTATATTTTTGTCAGGAACAACATAATAGTTTAAATAAAAACTATTATCTTTCTCATTAATTTTTGGTTCGTAGGCCGGTGCTCAATCCACTGAGCCACACCAGCTAGGGCCCTCATTAACTTTTAATGTTATCATCTCTGCCTCATTTACCCCTGACTTGAAACCCAATTTTGAACAAGAGTAATTCTGTCCATCTCAGGCTGAGCTTCCACCCTAAGGAAGACCCCTTTTAGATGGCTACGGGCCTTTTGGGATTCCAATGTAAATACCCATCTAGCAGCCCTGGTCAGTGTGGCTCTGTTGGTTGGGCATCATCCTGCAAACTGAAAGATTTCTGTTTCAATTCCCAGTCAAGGCTCATGCCTCAGTTGCCAGTTCAGTCCCTGGTCAGGGCACATGTATTTCTTGAAGGATACATTAAAAACTGTTCAGAAAAATGACTGCCTCTGTGAAAGTAGAATAAGGATCTTTATAGCCATTTGTGGCCGATATTGTTACCATAGGCATCTATTATTTTTTCAATAAAAGTAAAACCCTAAGGTATCTAACCTCATGTATTATTTCAATCAATCGTACTGGCTCACAATCAAATATGACCATCCTTAAGCAGTACTATGAATGTAAGAAATCACAGGGAAGGAAGAAATCAACACATGGAGAGTCTAGCCCTGTTAACAAATACTCCCTGACCCTGACCCTGACCCTGACCCTAACCTCAGAGTCTGGTATGTGCCCTTCAGAAGGCAGGCACCTTCCTTCTGCTTCTGCTCTTACACACTCATCCTGCTGCATTAAAGCGCTGTAGGCAGACCGGCGTCTTTCCTACTAAAGCTAGAGCTCTGTGAGGATTAATTAAATCTGTTTTACACACAACCGTATTCCCCAGACACTTCTAATGCTTCTGGGTGAACGGATGGAACAGTGAAGAGTATAAATGAATAAACCCAATTAACCAAGTTTATTCCTCTCAGTGATATAACTTTGCCCAACAAAAGCAGCAAACAAAATGCAGTTTGCATATATCCCCTTCTAGCCACCCCTGAGCTATTGGAAATCCCATTTTAAAGAAAGCTGACTTCAATATATATGCTTGTGCTCTAAACGGCAACAAAAGAACATAATTTTTGTAATACACCTACCTATAACCTTGAGCTTCCACATGTTTAAGGTGGTTACTTTTAAGAAGTTTGTTGCCCAGAAAGGATGCCTGAGCCTTGAGTTTTTTGCTCCTACACCATAAAATCGCCATTCGGATTTCTTCAGAAAGCTGCATGAAAGTCTTAGCCTCTTGGAATCTCTGCATAAAATGTTTGGCACAGGAAGTTCCTATCACCTTCTGAGAATGTTTGGTTGCCTTTGGTTGGGATTGAGGACATTGAAGCTCAGAGTTGACCTCCTGAAATATGGAAAAGTGAGAAAAACATTATATGATTTCTGAATTATAAATATATGGGAGAAAGGTTGATTTACAGCCTATCAAAATTTGAAAATTCATCTTTAAAGAAAAAATGTTTTAGCTCACTATACTCTCCTTTTATCTTAAAAAATTAACTCTTTTTTTATCCACTGTTCCTAACACAAGATTATTTTCCCCTGCTGTACTACAGTAGTCCCACCCACAGCTGAATTCAGCTGTACACAGGAAACTATATTCTAACACACATTCCTTTTACCTACACATAAGAATAATATTCCACATGACTCAATATTGGTAAAGGCTTATTTGGTCGGGGGGAAAAATCACTGGAGTCCCTTTACTCTATACTACTGGACTACCACAACTTGTTTTCCACCTATTTCTGTCCCCTGAGTCACCCTCCTCAATGGTGGGTTATGTTACTGAAACACATGAAGAAAGGGATGATTGCTCAACATATGTTAAAATGCTTAACTAAGTACCATTTCCAATTCAAATTCAACCATCTTTAGATGTGGCACCTATCTCTTCAATCTCTTGAATCTGAATCAAAGTCAAGTTTGAATTTTACCAACTTTTACTGTTTATGAAAATATGCCACCTACTAGATCTGCTTCCATACTTCAATCAAAGCTTACCTTCTTTCAAATTTCTTAACCTCAAGGAAATAAAAAGGTAATACAAAATACAAAAGATACCTATCAGTGCTTTGTGTGGATCGGTGAAGAAATCTTAACCTAAAAGCACACTAAGCATATTAATGCTAATTGCCAAAAATGTGCTAGTAATAGTCATGAATAAGAAGGGTGCTGACCAACCTGCTTTAAAACCTAGGAATGGGTGGATGAACTACACAAGTTTTAAGGGTCACAGAGAGCCATAGTTCTTACAACAGTTAACCAAACTATTTTGGGGACTGGTGTAAATGGTAAAGAACAAAGACTATGAATGAAGCTGCCTGTGTTCAAATCCCAGCTCTGCCCCATATTTGTTGTGTAGCCTGAGCAAGCTTCTTACCCTTTCTGTGCTTCAATGTTCTCACTTGAAATGTGGAAACAATAATAATTGTACCTATCTCACAGAGCTTTTGTGATGACTATACGAGTTAAAATGTTTGGAACAATGCCTGGCAAAGAGTAAATACAATATAAGAATGTACCAGCCATTATTATTATTATTACTTTATTATTCCTCCCTCTGGAACTCATGAATTGGACAGAATGTAGATACAAGCTGGAATCCTTGCAAATGTTTCAAGAAAGTACCCTGATATGAGAAATGATTAAGAATTATTAAATAGAATGAAAGAAATAACCAATGAAGCAAAGCAGAAAAAAAGAATTTTGAGAAGACAAAGGAAATTTTAAGTCAGTAGTTCCAGATGAAAGAGAGGAACAGTGACATACGCATCTGTTGTGAGGTCCAGAACAAACAGACTTTACAGACCCTGACTAAGAGGAGGAATCACGTTAAAACTTGAACCCTGGGCCCTGGCTGGTAGCACAGTGGTTAAGGCACCAGCCTGCGAACCCAAAGGTCACAGGTTCCATTCCCCAGCCAGGGCACATAACCAGGTTGCAAGTCAGGTCTGTGGCTGGAGGCAGGTGAAACGCAATCATACATTGATGTTTCTCTCCCTCTCTGCCTCTCTCCCTTCCCCTCTTTCTAAAAATAATGAAATTTAAAAATCTTAAAAAAAAAAAAAAAAGGCCCTGGCTGGTAGCACAGTGGTTAAGGCGCGCCGGCCTGTGAACCCAAAGGTCGCAGGTTCGAGTCCCCAGCCAGGGCACATAACTAGGTTGCAAACCAGGTCTCCAGTCAGGTCTGTGGCTGGAGGCAGGTGAAAAGCAACCATACATTGATGTCTCTCTCCCTCTCTGCCTCTTTCCCTTCCCCTCTTTCTAAAAAATAATGAAATAAAATCTTAAGAAAAAAAACTTGAA
>PVIW01019166.1:0-10076 GCA_004026585.1 Noctilio leporinus
TAAAAAAAAAAAAAAAAAAAAAAAAAACTCAGGAACCAGGTCTGGGAAACCAACTTATTTCAAACCACTCAGTGTTAGAAAAAGCTTTCCCAGCCCAAGTAGGTTTCAAAAAATAAATAAATAAATAAAATGACAGAAAAAGGGGGAGCAGAGAGGATAGGCATGTTTTGTTTGAGAATCACCAAGAAGTCCAATGTCAACATGTCATACATGGGTATGGATGGATTTAAGGGCAATAACTACAATGTGAGTTAAGGCCTATTGAGCACAGTAGCCTAAAGAGCTCAGACCTAACCCATAGCTAATAATGAGCTACAAAACTCTCTTTTAGCAAAAAGTGATTTTTATCAGTGCCATATTAGGAAAACTAATCTGGTAGTGAATGTAGGGTGGCTTAGGGAAAGGAGAGAAACTGAAAATAAAAAGTGAATATCAGATAGGAAGTTACTGCTATAGTCAAAACAAACATAATAATAAAATATCAAATTGGATAGAGTACACAGGAGAAGAAAAAGGAAACAGAGGTACAGGCTTAGTGGAGATAGAATTGATAGTTTCAGACACTTGATTTTCTGTAAGGAAAAGAATAAATGAAAAAACAACTGAGCCTGGGTGAGTAAATGAGAAAGGCATTATTAACAGATGAGTTAAGCCAAAAGAGAGGTGGATTTAGGAAAAATGTGAGTTTGAGATCCTGGTTTATGCCAGGTTAAACGGAATTACTTCCTGCTAGACAAAGATGCTTTATTCTTGCTTGAGAAGCCTCAAAGACAGTTCATGTTTTAGCCTGAACTATATAGTACTGAACTTGGAGTCTGAGAAGAAAAAGGAAAACAGACTCAAAACATGTTTGATAACATCTCAGTAGGACACATGATCCCCTGAGAGAATCAGAAAGCAGCTATGCTAAGAGGTTGAATAAGCCACAAGCTATAGTCTTGACTATGACACAGACCAACCCTTTGCAGAAGCATGGAGCACAACATGTTTGGCCCCAGGGAACCTGGGACCCAGGTAGACATGCCTACAGTAGAAAATAGTTGTAGATCAAAGACCTACTAGGGACCCAGAGACTAGTGCTCTTTCTGGTTCAAAATGGAAAATAAAGTTTGCTCAAGTCCCCACATGCGTATATTTTACCAAGCTCGTACATATAACAAGAAACACTGGAAATACAATGACTGAAAACTGTTCAAATGTATAGGTTAAAGATACTATGTTTTAAAGGCTCTAAAGTAGGTAGTTACACTTGTTAAATTATGCACTCTGAAAAATGTTATTAACTCCATTTGGAAACATTTTTCTAAACAACATAAATCATTCTCATATATTAAATTCATATGTATGCAGAAATTACTAACTAGCAGAAAAATGTGTTAGAGATTATACTAAAGGAAAAGTGTGGTCTCCTTCATTTTAATAGCATCTATTATAGACCAGACACTGTTTGGCACTGGAGCGAGCCAGAAAAATACATAACCCACATTTGCATGGGAGTATATGTACAAAAACAAACAAATAAACAAAAAACTTTAAAACTAACAAATATGCAGATTTTAAAAAGATGCTGTGATAGGAAATAATGGGTGGACATGGAAGTCTTCTCTGAAGAGATGACATTTAAACTGAAACCTTAAGAAACCCACCTTTAGAAGACCAGGGAGATAGATGTTTCTGCCAAAATGGATAATGAGAAAAATTCTAAAACAAGAAAGCCCTCAGCATGCTCAAGGAACTGAAGTAAAAGACCATTGCATGCAGCACAAAGGGAAGTGAGAAAGGCACAGGATGAAGCTGCAAAGAACAGCAGGAGCAAAACTGAGGGTGGGTGACAGGACATTGTAGTGGGGAACTATGCCTGAGCCCAAAGGGAATTGAAGAACTGGAAACTGGAAAAGAAGACCTAATTTGCTTGCTGAAAAATTTATCTTTTTGCTGTCTAAACAATAAAGAGCACAGAGCTTAGCAAACTCCAGATATCCAGCAAGTGTCAAGAAAGGAAGCTAGGAAACATGGTAGGTGGCTTTTTGAATCATTTAGGTGAGAAATGAAAGAATGGGAAGAAGTGGACACATTCAAGAGATATTTGAGATAATACTGACAGGAATGAAGGACAGATGAAAATATAGGGGTGATAAAGAGGGAATGGCCTCCGGTGTGATGACTTGGCTAGATGATAATGCTGTTAACTAAGATGGAGAAGAAGAAGCTGATTTGGGAGAGAAATCAGTTTTGACACTTTTATGGAGATGCTCACCTCCATAAGTCTAGAGGTCAGAGAAGAGCTGCAGGTGCAGCACATACTACATTTATGAGTAGAGAAGACCATGAGAGAAAGAGTAAAGAAACTCCCATCCTTAGAAGTGAATCTGCCAAAAGTTATTACCATTGTTAACACACATGCCACAACATGCCCTTCCTGATCAAATCCATTCCCACTCCCCTGGAGTTAAGTGTTATCCTGACTGTTAAGATAATTACTTCCTTACTTTATGGTTTTACTACCTAAATATGCTGATTTGATAACATGTTTAGTCTACCTATTTCTGGCATCAGGGTTAGGCCATCTGCACAAAACAAGCAAAGAACAAATGCTCTTTGTCTATTTTCCAGAATAGTTGGTGTAAGATTGGAATCACTTCCTCCTTAAATTGTTTGATTGAAATCATAGGTAATGTCTTATGGGCCTGGACTTTTCTTAAATGGGTGGTTTTAAATTACTGATTCAAGCCCTGGCTAGTGGCACAGTGGATAAGGTGCTGGCTTGTGAACTCAAAGGTCACTGGTTCAAATCCCAGCCAGGGCACATAACCAGGTCTCCAGCCAGGTCCATAGCTGGGGGCAGGTGAAAGGCAACCATATGTTGAAATATAAATTGAATAAATAAATTGCTGGTTCAATTTCTTTAATAGTTTTATAAATATTTAGGCTGATGCTCAATTGTTGATATAAACAGCAAAAAAAAAAAAATAGTCAAGTATTGACTAGTTTAACACAACTTTTCATAACCTGATGTATTTTTTTTCCTTTCAGGAGGAAGCTGAACAGATTGGATTAAGTCTCTATTGAATTCTTTTTAAATTTGCATTTTCAGAATATAAATATATATATATATATATATATATATATATATATATATATATATATATATATACTCAGAAAGTGTATTGGATAGCTAAAAAAAAAAAAAAAAAAAAAAAAGGCCAAGAGTGCATGCTTACATCAGATGATGAACTGGACCCATTTTAAGCACCTCCCTGGAGTTGCTTAGCCAAGGTTTTCTGCTCAATGCTACCAGTAACTATTAAAATCATTTTGCACTCAACAATGATTGCATTGTTGAAAATCACTAAAAGGAAGCTTTGCTCTTCAATAGAAGGTTTATTGGTACATTTGTTGCAGAGCTATGCTCTTATGCCACACCCCTTTCCCACCTGCTGGCAACTGGTTGCTACCCATTGTTTGTAGGCATGACCTGAGGGAGTATCTCACCTGTTGTGTTCAGTCATCAATTTCCGACCTCTGAAGCCTGAGAGGCTGAAGGATCCCCTCAGAGTGTGCACACAAACACACTGTGTACACAAACATATCCAGGCCCAGGGGCTTGCAGGCTCTAGGCAGAAAGGAAATGTCCAGCTGGTGTTGGTGTCACTGGCTCATTCCCAAGAGCTGTCATTCCTTACAAGTTTCCTACCGCTGCTGCTTTGAATTCAGATTCCCAGCCCAAGGCTGGAGAGGCAGGGAAGCACAGCTGGAAATGCTGGGCAGATGATGACATGCAGGAGATAAACTTTGGCTGATGAAATATGAGAATTGGCACATATATTTTCACTCTGATCTGAGATTGATTGGAGGTGCAGTCTACCGCCTCAGTGCAGTGGTTTCATGAAACCAAGGAAACATCGGCACACATCACAGAGCTCTGGCCAGCTTGACATCATGCCCCTTTGTATGTTTTCATTTTTCTTACAGCCATGCCCTCTCTCCCCTCACTCCCGATCGTATTATTGCACTACACAATTAAATATTAATATGTAAGATTGTGCCTGGGGCTGTTTCCTAAGAATCCCAGGATAGCAGAGTTAAACAATATTACTATATATTTCAGGTTAAAAATGCCCATTCTCCTATTTGCCAGGTGCTCCTTACCCCATATGTTAATAAGTATTATTGCTGTCTCTCAAAAACTGTTTAACTCCATCACTTCTCTCTTTGGTCACACTTGCTTGTCAAAACCTAACCATTTTCTTCCTTCCTCCATCCTTTTCTTCCTTCTTTCCTTTCTTCTGTTCCCTTTCTTCTACTTAATACACACAATTAGATATAACATAAACATATTTTAGCAATAACAAACTACCAAGCCATACACTTTATTTGTTAAAAGTCCAGTCCAAGCATTATCTTACTTTTAGTCCCTATATATCAATAGTTCAGCAAAGTAACAAGTGAAACTGGAGCTGTCCTTTTTGACACTCAGCTGAGAAGGGTCTGCCTAACACCTAAAATCCAAGTAAGGCCTAAATCTTTATTTTGCTTATGTCACAGATTGACCAAACAATTCATATTGTTATTCTAAGAAACTGTGAAATCTTCCACTACCATCACAATAAGAAGAAAGAACATTAAATATGCCCTTTATGACTCAGGGTTCCTTAAATTATTTGTTTCACCTGTAAGAATCTACACTACGGTTAAAAGAATTTGAAAACAAAAGATAACAAGGGCCAAAAACCAGACTGAAGATTGAGAATTTCATTTCTGAATCTGCAATTAGCTCATCACTACCCTTAAGAAGTGCTTACTTTTTCTCCTTATCAGCAAAATAATGTGCCTACAATATCATTAACAAAGCCAGCCACCAAGGCAGACAGGCAGGTATTGATTTGCTTTCCCGAGGATCAGGGGCTTCAATGAATCAGACTTCTGGGAAATTAGCTATTCCTGATGATTTCATAGTTTCACAACTGAACTTTGAAGCTCCCATTGGCTCTTTGTTTGGGCCTCAGTTGTTTGCAGGCGGTATATGGAAAGTTTTACCTGTTAAGGGGAAATTTTCTTTTTCTTTTCTTTGCTTTTTTTAAAATCAAAATAATGGAAGAGAAAACAATTCCAGCGGCAGTGTGAAACAAATATCTTTAAAATTATTTTCTGATTATCCTCCCCAACACCTCTCTATTCCTTATACACATCTTCCTATGCCTTTTTCATGTAAACATACTGAAACACGAATGGAATTTCTGGGTTATTTATACACACATGCAATTTTTTTGTACATATTATGCTAAAAATTACTCTTGAGTTTTGCCCCCAACTAGGCATGTGGGGCTTTATGCCAGTTGAACTTCTGTACCTGGCCTATTGTTCTTGCTCTGCTCAACCCCCACACCCCAGGTGGACTATGCTGTGCCAAGTGGCTTCTGCCTGGAGGGGGGTTGGGGGGGAGGGTATTCTCATAGCCCTGCCCATTGGAATCAGTCTGCTCCACCCAGTTGTGCCTGAACCTGGCAGCTGATCACAGATTCACTGATTTACGACTGAATCAATCTGTCTCATCAGTGGAGCCTGAGTCTGGAGGCTGACCAGACATTCCTTGGATTATAATGGAATTAATTGACCCTGGCAAGTGGTACCTAAGGTGACCATGGATCATTCATTGATTTATAACTGAATCAATCTGTACTGCCCAGCAGCTCCTGAGCCTGGCAGTTGATCACAAATTCATACGATTACAACTTAATCAATCTATCCTGCTTAGCAGTGCCTGAGCCTGGTGGCTGATCACAGATTGATTAAATTACAACTGAATTAATTGGTCCTGTTTAGTGGTGCCTAGGGTGATAACTGGTCACAGATTTGTTTACAACAAAGCTAATTTGGATTAAAACTGAATTAATTGGATTACAACTAAATTAATTGGTTCTGCTTAGTGCTGCCTAAGGTAACAACTGATTACAGATTTATTGGTTTACAACAGAGCTAATTTGTCCTGCCCAGCAGTACCTACACCTGACAGCTAAGCACAAATCAATTGGATTAAAAGCTGAAGGTCACAAAAAAAGATGGTAGATATCTGGTTGGTTCCAACAGATTGACTAGGCCCAGATTTTGGAATGATCAGATTTCACCAGAGATGGATCCAAGAAGTAAAGAAAGTGCACCTCTACATAACAGAAGGTCACACCACAAAGACATGAACTCAAAAAAAAAAAAAACACAACAATCTAAAAAGTAAAAGCAAACCAAACAAAAAACAAAAACCTAAAATTGGAGAGAAAAAGAAATAGTCCATCACCAAAAGGAAAGGAGGAATCACCAGAAAGACTGCTAAATGAAATAGATGTAAGCAAATTATCAGACCAGACTTCAAAATAATGATGATAGAGAAACTCAATGAGCTCATCCAGCTTAAAGAAAACTACAGACAACTTCAGGAGAACTACAAAAAAACTCCAGGGAAGCTATAAGAAACTTACTGAGAACTACACCAGCATTTAAAAGGACATAGAAACTATCAATGAGAGCCAGGAGAAAATGAAGACTACAATTTCCATTTTGAAGAACACAGTAGAAGAAATCAACAGCAGGCTATAGGAAGCAGAGGATCAAATGAGCCAGCTGGAGGACAACATAGAAAAATATTCCAAGACAGTGCAACAAAATGAAAAAAGACTGAAAAAGAATGAAGAGGTTTTAAGAGAGCTGCAGGACAACATGAAACACAGGAATAACTATATCATAGGGATACCAGAAGGAGAAGAGAAACTAGGGGTAAAAAACCTGTTCGAAAAACTAATGACAGAAAACTTCCCTAACTTGAAGAGAGAAAATGGTACTCAAGATCAGCAAGCACAAAGGGTCCCAATGAAGATGAACCCAAACAGGCCCACTCCAAGACACATCATAATTAAAGTGGCAAATTTCAAAGACAAAGAGAGAATTCTAAAAGCATCAAGAGAGAAACAGCTAATAACATATAAAGGGGACCCAATAAGGTTATCAAATGATTTCTCAACATAAACACTACAAACCAGAAAGGAATAGCAAAAAATATTCCAAGTAATGGAAAACAAAGGCCTGCAACCAGGAATACTCTACCCAGCAAGGCTCTCATTCAAAATGGAAGGTGAAATAAGGAGTTTCCCAGACAAAAGAAGGCTAAAAGAATACATCTCCACCAAACCAGCATTGCAAGAGATGCTAAAGGGTCTGCTTTAAAAAGATGAAGAGACAGACAAACAGAGAGGAACACAGGAACAAAGGGGAAAAATGTCAAAGAATAAGTACCTGTCAATAATAACCTTAAACATAAACAGATCAAATACACCAATCAAAAGACATAGGGTAGCAAAATGGATAAGAAAACATAACCCACATATATGCTGTCTACAAGAGACCCACCTCAGAACAAAAGATTGACACAGACTGAAACAAAGGGATAGAAAAATATATTTCAAGCAAATAAACATGAAAAAAGGCTAGTGTAGCAATACGTATTGCAGACAAAATAGATTTTACAATGAAGCCCTTAAAAAGAGGCAAAGAAGGACATTTCATAATACTTAAGGGAACAATCTGGTAAGAAGATATAACCCATGTAAACATAAATGCACCCCAACATAGGTGCACCCAAATATATTAAAAAATCTTGGAGGATTTCAAGAAGGACATGGACAGCAACAGACTCATAGTAGAGTATTTTAATACCCCATTATCAACAATGGACAGATCTTCCAAGCAAAAATACACCAAGGGTATTGTGGCATTGAACAACACACTAGATGAAATGGACCTAACTGATATATACAGAACTTCCCACCCCAAAGAAGCAAAATACACATTCTTTTCAAATACACATGGATCATTGTCAAAGATAGACCACATGGTATGACACAAGACAAGCCTCCACAAATTCAAGAAAATTGAAATCATACCAAGCATCTTCTCAGATCACAATGTCTTGAAACTAGAAACAAACCTCAGGGGGAAAAAAAACAAAAATATTTTAATTTGTGGAGACTGAATAACATACTGTTAAAAAATGAATGAGTTAAAGATGAGATCAAGGAAGAAATCAAAAAATTTATGGAAACAAATTAAAATGAATTCACAAGAGCCCAAAGCCTATGGGACACAGCAAAGGCAGTACTCAGAGGGAAATTCACAATAATACAGGCCTACCTAAAAAGGTTAGAAAAAGCTTATACAAACAACTTACAAACCATAAACCTACAAGAACTACAGGAGCAACAATAAAGCCCAGAGCAAGTAGAAAGAAGGGAATAATCAAGATCAGAGCAGAAGTAAATGATTTAGAAACTTAAACTACAGTTCAAAGAATCAATAAATCCAGGAGCTGGATCTTTAAAAAAATAAACAAAATTGATGGTCCTTTAACCAGACTTATCAAGAAAGAAGAGAGAGTACCCAAATAAACAAAACAGAAATTAAAGAAGAGAAATCATAACTGATATCTCAGAAATACAAAGGATTATAATAAATTACTACAAACAACTCTATGACAAGAAATTTGACAACCTGAGTGAAATGGCCAAGTATGTGGAAACATATAATCTATCAAAACTGAATCCAGAAGAAGCAGAAATCCTGAATAGACCTATCACAACTAGTGAAATTGAAGAAGTAATCAACAAACACCCAGTGCACAGGAGCCCTGCATCAATGGCTACACAGGCAAATTTTACCAAACATTTAGGGAAGAACTAACTCCTATCCTTCTCAACTTATTCCAGAAATCCAAGATGAGGGAAGACTCCCAAACTCTTTCTATGAGGCCAGTATTATTCTAATCCCAAAACCAGGTCAAGACCTAACAAAGAAAGAAAACTATAGGCCAATATCTCTGATGAACATACATGCTAAAATTCCCAACAAAATATTGGCCAACCAGATCCAGCAATACATTCAAAAGATCATACACCATGATCAAATGAGATTCATCCCAGGGATGCAAGGATGGTACAACATTCACAAATCAATAAATATAATATACCGTATAAGCAAAATGAAATACAAAATCATATGATCATATCAATAGATGCTGGAAAAACATCTGATAAAGTACAACAACAATTTATGATAAAAATGCTCTGCAAAATGGGAATAGAAGGATCATGCCTCAACATAATAAAGGCCATATATGAGAAACCTGAAGCCAACATCATACCCAATGAGCAAAATCTAAAAACTTTCCCCCTAAGATTAGGAACAAGACAAGGCTATCCACTCTCCCCACTTCTGTTCAACATCATTTTGGAACTTCAAACAATAGTGATGAGACAAGAAACAGGAATCGAAAGCATCCAAATTGGAAAGGAGGAAGCAAAACTGTCATTATTTGCAGATGGCATAATAATGTACATACAAAACCTGATAAACTCCACCAAAAACCTACTCAACCTAATAAGCAAATTTAGCAAAATATCTGGATATAAAGTCAATATTCAGAAATCAAAGATATTTTTATATGCCAACAATGAAACATCAGATATAGAAGCAAGAAAACAAATCCCATTTACCACAGCAACAAGAAAAATAAAGTACTTAGGAATAAACTTAACCAAGGAGGTAAGAGACCTATACTCAGAAAACTACAGAACAATGAAGAAAGAAATTAAGGAAGATACAAATAAATGGAAGCATATACCATGTTCATGGATGGTAAGAATTAACATCATTAAAATGTCCATACTACTCAAAGCAATTTATAGATTCAATGCAATTCCAATTAAAATACCAATGACATAATTCACAGAACTAGAAAAAATACTTCAAAAATTTACATGGAGTCAAAAACAACCACAAATAGCCACAGCAATCTTGAGAAAGAGGAACAAGGTAGGAAGAATCACAATACCAGATAAACTATACTACGAGGCCACTGTAATCAAAAGAATCTGGTGCTTGGAACTGGAGAGTATTATGCTTAGTGAAATAAGCCAGTTAGTGAAGGACAAATATCATATGATTTCATCCATTATAGGACAATAATGAGCAAAACTAACAACAAGCAAAACAGAACCAAGTATATGAATACAAGGAATAGGCCTTCAGTGGTC
>PVIW01019167.1:0-10074 GCA_004026585.1 Noctilio leporinus
CGTTTTTATAAACTTCTTGTAACCTTTTTTGGAAGGCCTGTATTGCTGTAAATTTCCCCCTGAGAACTGCCTTTGCTGTATCCCATAGGTTTTGGGCTGTTGTGTGTTCATTGTCATTTGTTTCCAGGAACTTTTTGATTTCATCTTTGATCTCATTGTTGACCCCTTCATTGCTTAAAAGCATGTTATTCAGTCTCCAAGAGTTAGCGAATTTTTGGGTTTTTCCCCTGAATTTGGTTTCTAGTTTCAAGCCATTGTGATCTGAGAAGATACTTTGTATGATTTCAGTTTTCCTGTATTTGTGGAGGCTTGTCTTGTGACATATCATGTGGTCTATCTTGGAGAATGATCCATGTGCATTTGTGAAGAATGTGTATTTTGCTTCTTTGGGGTAAAAGACTCTGTATACATCAGTTAGGTCCATTTCCTCTAGAGTGTTGTTCAATGCCACAACATCTCAGGGGATTTTTTGTTTGGAAGATCTGTCCATTTTTGATAGTGGGGTATTAAAATCCCCTACTATTAGTGTGTTGCTGTTTATATCCTTTTTGAAGTCCTCCAAGATTTTCCTTTTATATTCGGAGCTCCTACGCTGGCTGATTATATGTTTACCAAAGTTGTTTCTTCTTGATAGAATGTTCCCTTAAGTATTATGATATGTCCTTCTTTGTCTCTTTTGCTCGCCTTCATTGGAAGGTCTATTTTGTCTGAAATAAGTATTGCTTCTCCAGCCTTTTTTTCATGTTCATTTGCCTGATATATATTTTTCTATCCCTTTATTTTCAATCTGTGTCATTCTTTTGTTCTGAGGTGGGTCTCTTGAAGGCAGCATATGTGTGGTTCATGTTTTCTTATCCATTTGGCTACCGTGTCTTTTGATTGGTGTTTTTAATTAATTTACACTAAGTTTATTGATTGATACTTATTTATTGCCATTTTCCCACTTTGTACCTGTGTTCCTCTTCAGCTCTCTCTGTTTCTTCATTTTTTTTTAAAGCAGACCTTTTAGCACTTCTTGCAATGCTGGTTTGGTAGAGGTGTATTCTTTTAGCCTTCTTTTGTCTGGGAAACTCTTTTTTTCGCCTTCCATTTTGAATGGGAGCCTTGCTGGGTAGAGTATTCTTGGTTACAGACCTTTGTTTTCCATTACTTGGAATATTTTTTGCCATTCCCTTCTGTCTTGTATTGTCTCTGTTAAATAGTCATTTGATGGCCTTAATGGAGCCCCCTTATATGTTATTAGCTGTTTCTCTCTTGATGCTTTTAGGATTCTCTCTTTGTCTCTGAAATTTGCCACTTTCATTATAATGTATCTTGGAGTTGGTCTGCTTGGGTTGATCTTCCTTGGGACCCTCTGTGCTTCCTGAACTTGAGTAAGGTTTTCACTTATCATGTTAGGGAAATTCATAGTGTTTTCTATATACACTATCAAATCATCTGCAAATAATGACAGTTTTACTTTCTCCTTTCCAATTTGGATGCCTTTGATTCCTTTTCCTTATCTGATCAATATGGCTAGAACTTCCTAAACTATGTTGAATAGAAGTAGAAAGAGTAGAAATCCTTGTGTTGTTCATTATCTTAAGGGAAAGAAGTAAAATTTTTGCCCATTGAGTATGTTGTTAGCTATGGGTTTCTCATATATGGCCTTTATTATGTTGAGGTATGTTACCCCATTCCCCATTGCTAAGCATTTTTATCATAAATGGGTTCTGTACTTTATCAAGTCCCTTTTCAGCATTTATTGATTTGATTATACAGTTTTTGTCTTTCATTTTGTTTATGTAATATAGTATGTTTATTGTTATGCAAATATTATACCATTTTTGTATCCCTGGGATAAATCCCACATGATCTTTGTAATGTATTTCTTGATTCAGTTTGCCAATATTTCATTTAGGATTTTAGCATCTATGTTCTCCTATCCAACTACTAACCAGGCTCGACCCAACTTAGCCTCCAATCTCAGATGAGATTGGATGCATTCAGGGTGGTATGGCCATAGACAGCATCTATGTTCATAAATGATATTGGCCCATGGTTTTCTTTCTCTTTTTGTGTCTTGACCTGATTTTGGGATTAGAATAATACTGACCTCATAAAAAGTGTTTGTGAGTCTCCCTTCTTCTTGGATTTTTTGGAAATAAGTTGAGAATGATAGGAGTTAATTGTTTCTTAAATGCTTAGTAAAACTAGCTTGTTTAGCCATCAGGTCTGGGGCTTTGGTGTGCCTATAGTTTTCTTGTTTTTTTTTTTTGTTTGTTTGTTTGTTTTTTTGTTGTTGTTGTTTTTTATTGCTCCTTCAATTTCACCAATTGTTATCAATCTATGCAGGCTTTATGCTTCTTCTTGACTCTGTTCTGGAAGATTATATGTTTCCTGAAATTGGTACATTTCACTCACATTGTCAAATTTTTGTCATATTGATGTTCATTGTAATTTCTTACAATCCTTTGTATTTCTGTGGTATTGGTTGCGATTTCTCCCCTTTCATCCCTGATTTTATTTATTTGGGTTCTCTTTCTTTTTGTTCATGATGAGTATGGTTAAAAGTTTGTCATTTGTGTACCTTTTCAAACAACCAGCTCCTAGATTTATGGATTTATGAATTGTTCTTTTAATCTCTATGTCATTTAATTATGCTCTGATATTGATTATTTTCTTCCTTCTACTCCCTATGGAATTCATTTGTTGTTGTTCCTCTAGTTCTTTTATCTGCATGGTTAGGTTGTTTATTTGAGATCCTTCTAACCTTTTTAGATATTACTATAAGCTTTCCTCTCAGGCCTGCCATTGTTGGATCCCACAGGTTTGGGGCTGTGTTCATTTTCATTTGTTTCCAGAAATATTTTGATTTCTTCTTTGGTCTCATTGTTAACCCGTTTCTTATTTAGTAGCATGTTATTCAGTCTCCATGAATTTGAATGTTTGAATTTTTTTCTTTGGGGTTGTATTCTAGTTTCAAGCAACTGTGATCTGAGAAGATGCTTGCTATAATTTCAATTTTATTAAATTAGTTGAGGCTTCCTTTGTGTCCTACCATATGGTTAATCTTTGAGAATGTTATATATGCAGTTGCAAAGAATGCCTATTTTGCTTCCTTGCGGTGAAAAGTTTTATATTTATCAATTATGTCCATTTAATGTAAAGTGGTGTTCAATGACATAATATCCTTGTTTCTTTGCTTGGAAGATCTGTCCATTGTTGACAATGCAGTTTTAAGTACCCCTACTATGAGTGCTACTGTCTATATGCTTCTTGAAGTCCTCCAAGATATGCCTTATAAAATTTGGTGCTCCTGTATTTGGTGAATATATGTTTACAAGGATTACATCTTCTTGGCGGATTGTTCCCTTCAGTATTATGAAATGTCTTTCTTTGTCGCTTTAATGATCTTTGTTGTGGGATCTATTTTGTTTACTATGACTATTTTTAGCCCATCTTTCTTTTCATGTCCATTTTCTTGAAATATCTTTCCATCCTTTCACTTTTAGTGTGTGTAGATCATTTATATTGAGGTGGCTCTCTTGTAGATAGCATGTATGTGGGTCATGTTTTCCATCCATTCAGCTACTCTAAGTCTTTTGATTGAAGCACTTAGTCCATTTTCATGAAAGATTATTATCGATAGGCACTTATTCATTGCAATTTTCCCCTTTTACCGGTGTTCCTCTACTTATTAATTGCAATTTACCCCTTTTACCTGTGTTCCTCTCTCTCTCTCCTTTTTTCTTCATGTTTTATATCAATTGTATAGCATCTCCTGCAATGCTGGTTTGGTGGAGATGTAGTCTTTTAACATTCTTTTGTCTTGGAAATTCCTTGTTTTGCCTTCCACTTTGTATGAGAGCCTTGCTGAGTCAAGCAGTCTTTGTTGTAAGCCTTTGCTTTTCATTGCTTGGAATGTTTCTTGCCATTCTCTTCTGGCATTGTTTCTGTTGAACAATCAGCTAATAGCCTTGTTGGAGCTCCCTGTATGTTATTAGGTCATTCTCTGTTGTTGCCTCTAGGATTCTTTCTTTGTTTTTGAATGTTGCCATTTTAATTATGATGTGCCTTAGTGTGGACCTCTTTGGTTTTATCTTCAATGGGACCCTTTCACTTCCTGGACTTGTGTCACTTTTTCTCTCAACAAGTTTGCAAAATTTTCTGTCATTATTTTTAAACAGGTTTTCTATCTTCCTCATATTCTGGTTTTGGTATCCCTATAATATCAATATTGCTATGTTTCCTGTTGTTCTGCAGCCCTTTTAAACCCTCTACATTTGTTTTCTGTCTTTTTTATTGTTGTTCAGGTGTACTGTCTGAGAATTTTTTTTACATTGTTCTCCAATTTGCTCTGATCCTGTTTCCTCTAGCCTGCTTTTGATTCCTTCTACTGTGTTCTTCAATTTAGATATTTTATACTCCATTTCCTCCTGGCTCTTATTGACAGTTTTTATGTCCTTTTTAATGCTGCTATATTTCTCAGTAATTTTCTTTTAGCCTCCCTGGAGTTCTTCATAGTTCCCTTGGAGTTTTTTGTAGTTTTCTTTGAGCTCACTGATCTCATTGAGCTTCGTTATAAACATTATTTCCAATTCCATGTCTGATAGTTTGTCTGCCTCTATTTCATTAACACTTTCTGAGGATTTCTCATTTCTTTTTGATAGGGCTTTATTTCTTTTGCTTCCTGTTTTAGATCACTCTTCTTGTTCATTTCTACTTCTTAGATTAATCTGCTTTGAATTTCTGCATTTGTGGTATAGTCTTCTGTGGTAGGAGTCCTGTGGGATTCAGTGGTGTAGTCTCCTAGGTTTCCTGAACTTGATATTCTTGGAATGCCCTTTATGCCATTTACTTGGGGTGTGTGGTTGTATTTCCCATTTGAGTTATGTGTTGCTCTTTGGTGAGCTCTTCTCTCAGTCAAGCTGCTTCAGAGTCACTTCACCCACCATGTCTTGCTGCTGGCTAATAATTTAAGTAGAGGCCCTGGCTGGTAGTGCAGTGGATAAGGCACTGGCCTGCGAAACCAAAGGTCGCAGGTTCGATTCCCCAGCCAGGGCACATAACACAGTTGCAAACCAGGTCTCCAGTCAGATTTGTGGCTGGAGGCAGGTGAAAAGCAGCCATACATTGATGTCTCTTTCCCTCTCTGCCTCTCTCCCTTCCCCTCTTTCTAGAAATGATGAAATAAAATCTTTTAAAAAATAATAATAATTTAAGTAGAAGTTCACAATTGAATTTGCATCTATAGTATGTGGTTTTTACCACTTTCTTCTCTTTCTGCCTTTGCCCCTGGTGACATCAGGCCATGACCTATTCTGGGCCTAGGCAGCCTCTTTGCAACTATTAGAATTCTACTTTCTGTGTTTGTTTCTTTTCCTTGATCATGTTTCTCTGCAATATGCAGCCAGGCGTAAGCACCTTGGGGGCATGGCTGAGCAATTCCTTTACTTAGGGCTATGGCTTCCCATCAGGCCACTGTCACTTGGAGCAGAGTGGTTTGTGTGAAGAATACTCCTATATTTTGAGACATGAGTCAGCACTAGAGAGCTATGTCCACTGCTCCACCAGGTGTTCCATTTCCTCACCATGGTTCAAGGCAAGTGGATGCAAATGCAATCATGTGCTCCCTCCCAAAAATAATTTCCCCTGCTGCCACTCCTGTCTCCCAAAAGAACTGCTGTGTATGCATGCAGATGCATACTAGACACCTTAATGATAAACATCTCATATAAAGAATTTTAGATAATTTTAGGGTTAGCTATTGCTTTTGAATCTTATTGTGACCCTGTCCTCAAGGCATAGCATAACCTCTCTAAAGCTTCTTTTACTAACTTAATATTCTAATATTTCCACAACACCATCATTGTCTATTAAAATTCATGTTCTTCAGTAATCTTTATCTGTTGAAAGATAAATTGTAGACATAGAATAAAATTGAATTTCAAATTAGATGTGATTTTTTATAATTTACCCTTGTATCATCTTAAAACTCTTAAAGATGAGGACCAGAAGTAAAGAAAGTGCACCACTACACAACAGAAGGTCATACCACAAAGACAAGGAGTCAAAGCAACCCAATTGAAGAAGCATAAACAAACAAGAAGTCACCTAAAATGGGGAGACCAAGAAACAACCCCCCCCCATCAAAAGGAAAGAGGGATTCCCCAGGAAGAGTGTTAGATGAAATAGAGTCAAGTAAACTATGAGACATGGATTTCAAAATAATGATGATAAAGAAGCTCAATGAGCTCAGCAACCTCAAAAATAAAGTACAATTTCAGGGGAACTAGGAATAACTCCAGGGAAGCTACAAGGAACCTACTGAAAACTACACCAGCATTAAAAAGGACATAGAAATTATCAATAAGAACCAGTAGAAAATGAAGAATACAAATTTTGAATTGAAGAATACAGTAGAAGGAATCAAAAACAGGCTACAGGAATTAAATTAGCAAGCTGGAGTACAACATAAAAAAATTCCCAGGCAGTGAAACAAAAGAAAAAAGATGCAAAATGAGTGAAGATGATTTAAGAGGGTTGCAAGACAACATGAAATGCAATATATGTATCATAAGGATACCAGAAAGAGAAGAAGAGAAGCAAGGAATGGAAAACTTATATGAAAGAGTAATGATAGAGAACTTCCCTGACTGGAGGAGAGAAAATGTCATGCAAGTTCAGAAAGCACAGAGGGTCCCAGTGAAGATGAAACCAAACATGCCTCCAAGACACATCACAATTAAAATGGCAAATTTCAAAGAAAAGGAGAGAATTCTAAAAGCAGCAAGACAGAAACAGCTAATAATATAAAAAGGGGTTCCAAAAAAGTTATCAATCATTTCTCAACAGAAACACTACAAGCCAGTAGGGAGTGGCAAAAAATATTCCAAGCAATGCAAAACAAAGGCCTACAACCAAGACTACTCTATCCAGCAAGGCTTTCATTCAAAATGGAAATTAAAAGGAGTTTCCTAGGAAAAAAAAAAAAAAAAGCTAAAAAGAATACATCTCCACCAAACCAGCACTGCAAGAGATGCTAAAAGATCTGCTCTAAAAAGATGAAACAGAAACAGAGAGGAACACAGGTACAAAGGGAAAAAATGTCAATGAATAACTACATATCAAAAATAATCTTAAATGTAAATGGATTAAGTACACCAATTAAAAGACAGGGTAGCTGAATGGATAAGAAAACATGACCCACTAATAGTCTGTCTATAAGAGAACTACCTCAGAACAAAATATCTACACAGACTGAAAGTGAAGGGATGGAAAAAATATTCCAAGCAACCTGACATGAAACAAAGGCTGGGGTAGCAATACTTATATCAGACAAAGTAGTATTACAACAAATGCCATAAAAAAAGAAAAAGTATTTCATAATACTTAAGGGAATGATTCATCAAGAAGCTATATCCTGGAGGAAAAGGCAAGGAAGGGAAGCAGTTTAGACAAGAACCTAGTATAAAGGAACCATGGACATGGACAACAGGTGGGATTGACTTTGTGGGGAATGGGTGGGTGGGGAGGGGGACAGAGGGGAGCAAAAAGAGGATGGATGTAATACAACAACAATAAAATTTAAAAAGAAAAAATAGTGAAAAAAAAGAAGCTATATCCTTTGTAAACATATATGCACCCAAATATATAAGGAAAATCTTGGATGGCTTCAAGAAGTATATTAAAAGGAACATATTCACAGTAGGGAATTTTAACACCCCATTATCAACAAAAGACAGATCATCCAAGCAAAAAAACAAAACAAAACAAAAAAAAAAAAACAAAACACCAAGGATATTATGGCATTGAACAAAACTCTAGATCAAATGGACTTACTACAGATATATATATATATATATATATATATATATATATATATATATTCACCCCAAAGAAACAAAACACATATTCTTTCCAAATACATATGTACTATTCTCAAATATAAACCACATGAAAGGACACAAAACAAGCCTCAACAAATTCAAGAAAATAGAAATCATACCTAGCGTCTTCTAAGATCACAATGGATTAAAACTAGAAACCAACCTCAAAGAAAAAAACCCCAAACATTTAAATTCATGGAGACTGAAGAACATGCTATTAGATAATGAATGGGTTAAGAATGAGATCATGGAATAAATCAAAAAGTTTCTGGAAATAATTGAAAATGAACATGCAACAGCCCAAAACCAATAAACAACCTAACCATAAAGCTACAAAACTAGAGGAAAAACAACAAACAAGGCCTAGAATGAGTAGAGGGAAGGAAATAACCTAGATTAGAGCAGCATAAAATGACATAGAGATCAAAAGAACAATTCAGAGAATCCATAAATCCAGGAAGTGGTTCTTGGAAAGATTAAAAAAATCAACACACCTTTAATCAGATTCATTAAAAAAAAAAAGTGAAAGGACCCAAATAAATAAAATCAGAAATAAAAGAGAAGAAATCACAACCAAAGATTGTAAGAAATTACTGTAAATGACTGTGTGACAAGAAACTTAACAACCAGGCTGAAATATATAAATTTCTGAACACATATAATCTTTCAAAACTGAGTCAACAAGAAGCAGAAAGGCAGAATAGACCAATAACAACTAGTTAAATTGAAGCAGTCAGAAGAAAAGTGTGGACAGCGAGCACAAACTCTGGGAGATTGAGGAATTAAACTCCTGCAGGGGAGGGACTGTGTGAGAGCCATGCTCTGGAGGCTGAAGGAGAGGAAGTGCCTCCTGGGGCCAGAGGCGAAGGAGGAGAGACCCACAGGGAGCAGGACAGAGGAGCAGGGAAGTGCACTGGCCAGGGTGGCATGAGGGCTGAAAATTGTGCCACTGCACCACCCGGGGAGAGGGCAGCTCAGAGCCCCAGTGAGAAGGGAAGCCCAACTCTGCACACCCACACCTTCCCACAGGCTCCCAGGGAAACCACAGCTCTAAACGGCAAGCTGTGGAACTTGCCATTGATGCAACCAGTGCTCCCATTGCAGGCAGAAAAAACCTCCTCAAAGAGTTGGACAGGAAAGTTTAGCCATTGCCTGTGCAAAGGGTGCTGTGGACCCCCAGGGGAGCCAGGCACTTGTCACAGACACAGCAACAAAAACCTCAAAGAGCTGGACAGGGAGGGCTAGCCATTGCCCCCAAATGGTGCTGTAGGCTTCGGCTGGAGCCTGGTGCTCCTCATAGAAAATGGCTGCAGAAACCTCCTCAAAGCTCTAGAGTGGAAGGGCTAGCCAACACTGGAGCAAACAAAGCTGTGGGCCACCCCTCCTTGGAACCATGCCCCCAACACAGGTGCAAACCTCCACGATGAGCTGGATGTGGAGGACTAGCTATAGACACCACAAAATCGCCCTGCAGTTCTTCATACAGAACCAGCAAGAGAAGGGAGGGCCACAAAACACCTGCAGTGTGGAAACTCAGCTAGGCTACTGGAGGCTCAGCCAACTGGGGGTGTAGCATTCAGAACCAGCCCTGACTGTAACACCCGTAGGCCCTGGCATTTCAAGGCCCTGCAGCCTGACTGTAAAATGCAAAGACTTTATTAAGGAAAAGAGGCAGACTCAGGAAATGGATCGCTGCTAATCTCAAGCACCTCAGTTACATCTAGAGCTATATGAACTATTAATCCCTAACATACCCTTTTCAAAAGTTACTTCCAACCCTCACAATTAGTGCATTATAAGTAAATACTGTTTATATCATAGTGTATCCCAATTCACATATTTTTACTCTTCCCTTCTCTCAATTCATCGAACTACCCAAGATCCTCCTCCTACTTTTGTTTTAAAGTCTGCTCACTTTCCTGCTACAACTCATTCCCAGTCTTCAATCTAAGTATTCCTCCCCTACCCAGCCTCTTAAAACTTTTAAAAAAGATTTTATTTCATTATTTTTCTAGAAAGAGGGGAAGGGAGAGAGGCAGAGAGGGAGAGAGACATCAATGTATGGTTGCTTTTTTTTCTTTTAATTTTATTGTTGTTGTATTACATCCATCCCTTTTTTTCTCCCCTCTGTCCCCCTGCCCACCCACCCTTTCCCCCCAAAGTCAATCCCACCTGTTGTCCATGTCCATGGTTCCTTTATACT
>PVIW01019169.1:0-10070 GCA_004026585.1 Noctilio leporinus
GGCCTCTGGGAACGTCCAGAGACCTCCGGACAGAGCTGAAAGAACAATGGTGGCCCCACCTCATCCCCAGGAGCCATCTGTTTTCTTACTTTCACAAGGACAACCACCGTAAGTGGTGATGAGCAAGGAATGGGGGGCAGGGGATTAAAAATAGAGAAGCTGTGAGCAACAGCAACAATTACAATTGCTAATACACAGTAAGTGTTTTCTGAGTGCCAACACTGTTCTAAGCGTTGCACACGCATGAACAGATTTAATGAGCTCAAAAACGCTGTTGCAGAAGGGGTTATGAACAAACCCAAGCCAAAGGAAAAGGAAAATGTCAAAAACTGAGACGGGAGTGAATTAAGTCAGACCACCGCCGGCAAAGCAGCAGGGCTTCCCAAGCCATGCCAAGTACAAGTTTATAAAGTTTTGCCAGTGAATGAATGACACAAACCCTCTGATGAGCCCAGAGTCCAGCGATCAGTCCCCTGGAACTTATTAGGCAAACCCTATTCATGCAGCTTCGGTGCCTGGTTTGCAAGGGCAGTGCAGTAAAAACCCAACTGGACCTCGCAGAGACCACAGGCCGTGCGAAATCTTCCAACGTAAACCCGTGGTTATCCGGAGAAGGGTCTCTGGGCACAGGGGCTGAGCTTCTGCGCAAATTTATCCAGCGCTCCCTAGCCACTCCTCATCCTGTCTGATAACTTTGCAATCAGTGACCACTGCATTTCCGCACCCGGTTCTCTAGAGAACGTGGAATGGTATTAACCCTCGTAAACGGAAACCATGGCCAAAGGCTCCCTCAGTGCCTACGGATGAACAGCGTAGCCAGAAAGCATCAAACACATGAGGACAAGGTCTGCTGTAACTTGAAAGAAAGACACGTTTTGCATTGTCTGATGCTGACTCCCAGAGACGGATCTTCTCCATCGTGCTTTTTAAAGTCTAAGAGGTGAGAAAGAGGAGGCGGAAGATCTGAGAAAGTGGAAAAAGCAGAGGGTGAAGACCGCAAAGAGACAAGGGGGAGGGGGAGTGAGGGTGGTGGCCACATGAGTAGTTGGGATTTCACAGGCCAAGAGAAGAGGTAGTGACAAGGGGTACAGAGGTCTTCAAGCTTCCCCTCCCTCCACTTCAATATTCAGCCTTGAGGACTTGCCTAGACATTTCTCAGTCTGGAAAGATGGCGAGAACCCCTTCAAGGCCTCCTCCTTGACCTCCGCCACCTCCACCTCCACCTCCAGACCAATTCCATCTCTCCCATCATTACCACCTCCAGCTCCAGCTCCAGCTCCTCCACCTCCACCACAGCCCTTGGAGGCACCGCTGTGCCCCAGGGAGGGCCCACAACCATTCCAGTCACTGGTGTGTGCCCCTGCAGCACAGTGCAATACTTAGGTTCGACAGGAAAGGGTTCCATGACGCCTGGACAACAAACTCGATGAAATCCGAAATCACCACCACCAGCCCCACCACCGCCTTGCACTGGGTAGGCAGCATGCTCCAAGCGTATGGGAAAGCACTGAGGCATCCCCAGAGCCATCAGACAGACGCAGTTCCTGAAAGGCTCCTGCCCTCTGGCTAGACAGCTGGCGGGAAGAACTGGGAATCAGCGCTGAGCACACAGCACAGCAGAGCCAGGACAGGGTGCGCGTGCTGCTTGCGAGAAGGACTGCCTGTGCCAGGCTTGGAAGGAAAATAGAAGCGGCCCAGGTGGACAAGGAGGGAGAGAGCCTATCAGGCAAAAGGGGAGGTTAGGTGCCCTGCTTGCCAGGGCTGAGGAGAAATCACCAGTAAGACAGGAAAATAATGAGTTAGGGGTTAGTGACGCCTGAAAGGAGGGGAAGGTGAGAGAAGATGAGGCTGCAGAAGAAGGCAGGTTCAGTTCATAACTTGCTCTGAGCGCCCTGATAAGAAAGCGAAGCCCTGGCTGGTGACTCAGTAGATAAGGTGCCGGCCTGTAAACCCAAAGGTCGCTGGTTCGAATCCCAGCCAGGGCACATAACCAGGTTGCAAGCCAGGTCTCCAGCCAAGTCCGTAGCTGGAGGCAGGTAAAAAGCAACCATACAGTGATGCTTCTCTCCCTTTCAGCCTCTCTCCTTTCCCCTCTCTCTAAAAATAATAACTAAAGTTAAAAAAAAGCAAGAGGTTTTCCAGTGGCTGACAGCCAGTCAGGGTAAATACACAGAACATTCTGGAAAAGCCCTCACTCTTTCAAGATGAAAAATAAAGACTCTCTATCTGTAAGGGATTGGACTATCCTATTTGAAAAATTTGGATATTTTTCCCAAATATGGAATGGCTTACTCTCCAAGCATAGAAAGTGTGCTGTGTGATGTCTCGGCCAGGCCCTCCCCGGGCAGGAGCAGCACCAGCCACGCCGCACAAACTGCCCTCGGGAGGCCCTTCCGGGGCCAATGTCAGAGGACCGCTCCATTTGCCCTCAGCCCTCTGCAGGTGCTTTAGGAACCAGTCAGGAGGAAAAGGAGAATCTTCCCTATTACGTCCCTTATTGGGTGCTGTCCAAGGCTAGGAAAAAGGTTGTTCTATAACCCTGGGCTCATCTGAACAAACGCCCAATAAGAGAGGCTCTGGAGAGTCTATTTTGACCCAAGCTCCATCCCCAGGCCCGGCCAAGCCAAGGGAGAAAGTGCTATTTTAAGGATTGCGGCTGGTGTCACAAGCAGACTTTATTCCAATGAGGCAGCTTTTCAGCGGGCAATGAAAACCATCTGAGCCTTCAATACCAGTGATGGATGAGAGAAAAATGCGCACGCTTCCCTCAGCTTTCATCCTACTGTAACAGCCCTAGCCAGGTGGCCTTCAAAACTTCATACGTGAACTTGTACAAAAGCCTGTTCGGTGACTCCCAGAATCCGCCTCTCCCCCACTCCAATCTGCCCCCAATACTTGTCGAGGTTCATTTCCTTAAATCAGAGCCTGGTTTACAAGTAAACACATCGCCCTGCCTCTTCCAAAAGCCCACAGGCCCAACCTCGCATCCGAACTTCATCTCCAACTCCCTGCTAACGGGAGCCTAAGAGGGCTTATGGAAGCCAAAAATACGTGCCTGTGCACTGTCCACCAAACCCGACCATGCTACCTCCCCCCCGGTTCCTCCAAATGTTATTTACTCTGCGTCCAACACCCCAACTCAAACCCCACCCTCCTTGAGTTTAGGCAGCTCAAGTGGGCTCCCACCCCTGATCCCCCATCATGTTCCGGCTTCCGCAGTCCACCACCCACCATTAACTGTGCTGCCACGTCATTTCTATTGCTGCTTGGAGCTGTTCATTTCAGTCTTCTGTCGCTGCTTAACGTACCACACCATTTTCTTCAATTGCCCCAACTACACGGGCAAGGACAGAAGGCTCCCCATGTAACTTATAAATGTTTATTAAAGGGTTCCTCCATGCTAGAAGAGTACATAGCAGGGTGCTCCCGTAGACAAGGGGGGTGTCACCCGGTCACAGTACCCAAGGAGCTGGTACATGAGTGAGGAAGTAAGAAAAGTATGCAGATGCTGGCAATGCCACGCCCACGGTGACAGGCCCGGCCTTTGAGGTATGTTGGTTAATTCTTCCTTTCACCCTGTTCTTCCATCGTGTATTCACTAAGATGCAGATCTAATCTCTTCTTTGACTCCCTCAGACAAGATGCCACCCAGCACCCTGTGCCCACTGCTCTTCGTTAGCATCCGCTGCCTCACCAAGACAAGGCAACCAGATGGGTGGCAGGTGGCCTCTCACCTCCCTGTTCCCGATGTCAAGCAGGGACCTGCACACGGTAGCCTCCTGCATGTTGGCCGAGTGCATGAAGGCAGCAACATCCAAAAGCAGAGTGCACGGAGCCCCTAACAGGAAGGAGAGATGTTGACCCAACAGGACAGGAGACAGGACGAGGAGTCTGATCCAGCACAGACAGTAGCAGTAACAAGTCCCATTGAGAAAACTAGCGGCATTTTAGTGCAACAGCCAATAGGCTGGCGAGACCTTCAGAGGCGTCATAGGACTTACAGTGAAGCCTCAGATGGGGTGGAGCAGAGGCGAGGTTGGCACTGAGACGGAGACTGGGGATCTGGACAGCTAAGAGTCAAGTCCCAGCCACATGCCTCAGGGCTGTGTGACCCAGGGAAGGCTCAGCTTCCACATCTGCAAAGTGGGAGTATAAGACCAGCCACTCTCAAAGGGTTGCCATAGAGACAAAATGACACACAACGCTCAAATGGAAGAGTGCCTGGCACAAAGAACACAGCTGAGGGTTTTCCACAGTTGTGGATAACTGAAATGGTGTGTGGGAGGCAAGGGAAGGGCCTAAAAGTCATGGGGTGTGAGAAGGCTTAGCCACGGATGGCAGCAGGTGGTCAGGAAGCCCAAGTTGTGGTCCTGCTTCCCATCTGGACCATTCTCTGCCTCCCAGCCTCAGTTTCCACAGCTGGAGCTGTTGGTCTAGTTGGGCTCCAAGCCCAGGCGACACCTCGACATAGCAGCTCCACTCTGCACAGAGGGGGCATCAGTGAGCGTTTACAATATTGAAAAGGCCAAGTGACAAGAGCTGACACCAACAGGGAGAGGGGAGAAGTCACCAAGATGGCAGACAGTGCACATGGAGCCCACATGTCCTTCCCCCCTGGTCTCGAGTCCCCTTCATCCTCTCAACTCAAGCCAGGCCTCGCACCTACGTCTTTTCACCACCGTCATCACCAGCTCTGGAAATACTGTCACCCACAATCTGGCCTAGGCTTTGTTGCGCTTGGAATGCTTTTCAAGTCACTGTCAAGGCAGCCTGGCACGGACGACGGAACACGACTTAGAGCACGCCCCCTCCTCCCAAGCTAGGTATGTCCACGTCCCTGCAACGGAGAGGAAAGGAACCCACAAGACATTCTGGTATTGCGCTTCCCTGGCCTTTCCACAAAGCTTTCAGTGTTTGCAACACCACAATGACCCCTAAGAGAACGCGTCTGCTGAGCTGAAATGTCTTTTCACGTTTTTTAAAATAACAGCTTCCTGCAGAGGCCTCACCGAGTCTGGAAGCCTCCAGGTATCCACTCACCTCTCCCTCCCCCATCACCCCACAGCAAAACTGGAAACATGACCATTTAGAATCCATTCATGAAAGAAATCCCTCCCTGTAGACACAAGTACTTATTACATGCAGGCCCACTAGGCACCAGGCACCAAGCCTGGGGGCAGAAAAAGCGCCACCTGCTTATGGTTCTGCCTGCCCTTCTGTTGGCTTCTGAAGGGACCACAAAATGCCATTCCCAGATGAAGGCTGACATCAGTCAAGGAGGCTGGTCCACAAATGGTGCTGACATATTAAAGATCTACGTCGCTATTCTGGAAACAGAAGAGGGGAGAGAGACGGTCCCCAGTTAGGCACAGAAATGTTAATCTCACTCAATAAATGTGTATCTAATGTAGCCAAGGCAATCCTCACCACAGAATAACTCTGAAGAGTTATTCCCTGGATTTAAATTAAAAGAAAAAAAAAAGAAGAAGAGAACAGAACAGAAAAAAGGCCCTGATGTGGCTCAGTGGACTGAGTGCTGGCCTGGGAACCAAAGGGTCACCAGTTCGATTCCCAGCCAGGGCACATGCCTGGGTTGTGGGCCAGGTCTCTGGCTGGGGGCTTGCAAGAAACAACCACATATTGATGTTTATTGATGTTTCTCTCCTTCTCTTTCTCCCTCTCTTCCCTTCTCTCTAAAAATAAGTAAGTAGAATCTTTTAAAAAGAAAAAAAGGAAAAGGGAACAAGGAAGAATTCCTCCTCCCTGTGAATGCTGTCATGGACAGCAGGGAAAATCAGCAAGCTCTCTTCCTGACTGGCCTTGGTGCTTCCGGAAAAAGAAAACTACGTTAAGAGCAAAACCTCTCCCGGCAGTCAGGGCTCCATCTCCATCTGCCCATCCAAAGCACTGCCCCTTAATGTGATGAGAGGCTAAAATGATGCGTGAGGCAGCCCTTTCCATTCTTGCCGGGGCCTGTGATTATCTGCAACTCCAGGTTGCCCCAAATTACCTCTGGAGCCTTAAATGCCTTGCCTTTTATTTCATTCCTAGAATGAATTCTTTTTTGGAAACTTTCCTAAGAGATAAAGGAACAAAATACCAAAAAGCCCTAGCTATTTCAGCTGCAGGGAAGGAAGAGCCAGGAGGCACGCATGACTTCGATGTGTATGTGTGTGTGTGTGTGTGTGTGTGTTTCAACATCTCATGCATATCACCTCTACTGTATCCTTAGGCAGAACAAAATTAATTCCATGTCTCTGCAATTATGAAAATTCAGAATCCTGGAAACTCTTACTGAATTTACTTTATAAACCACTTCTGGTCTGGATGTATTCTTTAGAAGCTGTCTGTGAGGATGGTTAAGAAACTCACACAGGAGGGTAATTATGACCAAAGAACTAGTGAAATAAGCAATCTGATCCAAGTACGTATGTGACATTATGTGGTAGGTTAGTGGTTACAAAGTTTACGTAACTGCTATACTTCTTTCTGTAATACAGTGAGATTTCAGGCTCCTTAACTAGTAAACCTAGTGCGTTATTCGTTAAAACATTTGAAGTTTCTACTTGATGTAACAAGTGAGGCTCCCAAAAGCATCCATCATGGCTGTGTTAATTGAATAATTTAAAATATAGCTAGTTATTTTTTCTTTTCTTTTTTTAAGGGAAATGTACGTGGTTGCCTCTTACATGCTCCCTACTGAGGACCTGGCCCACAACCCAGGCATGTGCCCTGACTGGGAATCGAACTGGAAACCCTTTGGTTCCCAGGCCAGTGTTCAACCCACTGAGCCACACCAGCCAGGGCCAGCTAGCTATTTTTTAAAAACTTGCTATGACTCCCTTTTGTAAAATAAAAATTGTTTTGTGCCCCAAACAATTACTTATCTTAAATGACTTGCTTTTATGATTAGATTTTACATGCCAAGTTCTCCTAAAATAGGGCATTCTTATACTTAGCTTCAATATTGAAATAATAATGTAACAAACTGTATACTTACATTGCACTTACTTCACATCACCTTTTTCTAATAAGCACTGCCCTCTCCCCAGGAGTCCAGCGCCAAAGTGGGGAGTAGCCTCCTTTCTAGCAACCCACAGGCTAGGAGACCGGCCTTCTTCCCAACTCCTACTTCAACACCATTGCTTCCTGTTTTTTTCCTCTTCCAAACCTCCCACCCAATTTAGGGGGTAAAAAATTTAAACTGTTAGCACTGCTTTTTATCACACAGCATTTATTTCTCACATGGTTCTCAAGGAATAGTGTAACATTCCAGCACCAACAGGTTTGCCCAATGCATAAAGTGACCAGGCAAGTCTAGCTGCTTATGTGAATGATCTTAGACATCAAAGAGGTTCTAACACAGCCGGCATTATACAGACTCTACCCCCAACACAGCGAAGCAGGTGTGGCTCTTTTCTTCAGCCTTGCATACTTGCAATGTGTTCTGTATTAAGGTAGAGAACCTCTTTGAACTGGTCCAACTTCTTCCCATTTCAGAGGTAGAAAGCTAGGAATAGTCTAAGCTTTCATACCTCATGCTTAAGCAGGATCCTTCCCTCTCTGGGCCTCTAAATTCCTAGTTACCAGACCAAAAAAACACCTCACTTATGTAGAGAGATAGGCCTAAAGCACAGAGGGGTCAAGAATACATAGCAAGTTAGCAGAGAATGATGTAACACTCCTCATTTTACATAACCCCCTTGTCTCCACTCAACACAGGGAGAAGTGGTAAAGACAACACACACACACACACACACACTCACACTCACACTCTGGGTTTCTTTACCTCCCCTGGCCTGGCTCCTGTTTCTGGAAACCTAAATATACTTGGCCCTCGAGATTGCTGCTGCAGCGGTGATTTTCCATTCTCTCTAATACCCTCTGGCGGTTGCGCTGTTGGTTTCTTCCTCACTACATAGTTTCCTCCTTCCAGAAAACACACGCGCGCACACACACACACACACACACACACAACTATCCTCAAGACGATAAAACTCTTCCTTTCCCAATAGCCAAAAAGCTTAGGCCAGAATTGACGTGATTCAAAAACAGAAATCTTATTCAGTCATTAAAAATGACCATTCCTCTACCCCAAAGCACATCTGACAAGATGGCATGTGTTCTCACAGAGGATTTGTCCCCCCACAATAGATGGCATTAGTCAGGAACATTGTCATTTCTTCCACTGCTGCGTGATCACGTAACGAAAGCCCCAAATGCAATTCATGGACCCAAGAGAACGCGCTGATGGTTCAGAAGGGACCCTTTCTTTATTGGCATTGCTAATAGTTTGTTAAAGAATAGGCAGGGTGCATGAATAAAGGACAGAAAAAAAGGTTCCGTTTTTAATAAAAATGTGGAATGATCAACCAGTACTCCTGAATCTTACCCAGCCACCGGTCTTGCCACCCTCTGAATTCACAGGGCAGGAAGCTCAGGTACAGCACTCAGAAATGCAACGCTGTTCAATTACTGCCCCTCTAACATCAAACTTGCTTCCGTCTTCTAACACATCTCATCTCCCAGCCACGCTAACTACTACTATGTTCCATTCACACACGACAGACTTGAAGGGTTCCACGCAGTTCTTCCGGCCTGGGATGGCTTTTCCTTTCTACTCTCTTGGCCGTATCAAACCTAGCCTTTGAACAAACCTGTACAATAGTACTTAGCTCATAGCAATGGTTCAACGTCTGCCTCCCCGAAAAGGCTGTAACTATAGCCTCCACACAGAGCATGGGATCTGCCACATAACAGATGTTCCATTATTATTTGTTGAGTTAAAAGAAAAAAAGAAGTCTTCTAAAATGCATTTACTCAAGCCTGAAGTTCACTGGCTGCTGCCTACCACTCTCCAAATGTACAATCAGAGGGAAAGGAGTGCCCTACAATGTCAATACTCTAGAGTGGAGCAGCAATGCTCATCCACACTAGTGGGCTCCATGTGGTGGCTGTCATTCCAAGGTGTGTCCTACGGAAGGCCAGGATCCTGTCGCAACTTCTTACTCTACTACCTCTGCAGTCTGGCTCGCCTGAAATGCACAAGACTTCATTCAGGCCTTAGGACCACAGTATATTTCTTCTTCTCCAGAGCCAGTTTTCACTAGTCGATGCTCAATGGCAAATTTAATAGTGTTCTCCTGTTCCAATCTCTTACCCCTTGGCTATACTGCACCTATGAGACTCAATCTATAAAGCCTTAATAGCAGAAATAAAGCTTTAGGCTGACCATTTCCCCTAGACCACAACAACAGTTCCCCTCAAACTACCTAAATATGTACTCTACATACGGGGAAATGACCAAAACCACAATCTACCGGACCCCAGAGTTCAGGGAAATGTAATAACTCATGCAGGTTCCAAACTCTGAGCTAATTCAGCCTGCTGGGTTGGGTCTTTTAGACTCCACTGGGACCTAAATCTTGGCAACATTCACCTTTTCTCGTGCCAGTGTTCTAAACTGGGCCACCTCTTCTTGGACTCTATCTCTCACCTGTCCTGTCTGCCCCCTCTGCAGTCAGCTTTGATGAGACTTGGCCACGGTGCCAAAGGTGAACCGGGCAACGGGGCTTTGTTCTTCAGCAGAATAGAATTATCTTCCAATTCTGCTGGAAGAAATCAAGACACTAATGATTTCATACTGTTAAAAATGCAAACCTGGACATTAATGATTTCATACTGTTAAAAGTGTGGGAAGCATCTGAAAGTGTAACTATATTACCAAATGTCATGTGACATCGGCAGACCCCTGACCCCTGAACACGACGCTGGGTTTAGGGCAACACACCCTTACACAGAGCATAACCAGCACATAACTGTTGACTCTACAGTGGGCGGTTGGCATCTGCCCATTCAACCAATGGCAGGTCAAAAACAGTTATTTTCCAACCATGGTTGGAAATCTGTGGTTAAGAATGCAAAAATACTGTTTTCCATCAGGGTTTGTTGAATCCCCAGATGTGAAACCTGAGGATAGGGGGCTCTGTCTGTATTTCCTTAGGAAAAAAAAAGAGAGAGAGAGAGAAAAGAAAAATGTGTACATAGGGAACCCAAGCCGTTCCAACCCC
>PVIW01019170.1:0-10071 GCA_004026585.1 Noctilio leporinus
GTTCCCCCTGACCACTGAAGCCCTATTCCTTGTATTCATATACTTGGTTCTGTTTTGCTTGTTGTTAGTTTCGCTCATTATTGTCCCATAATGGGTGAGATCATATGATATTTGTCCTTCACTGACTGGCTTATTTCACTAAGCAGAATACTCGCCAGTTCCATTCATGTTGTTGCAAAGGGTACAAGTTCCTTCTTTTTTTCTGCCATATAGAATTCCATTGTGTAAATGTACCAAAGTTTTTTGATCCAATCATCCACTGATGGGCACTTAGGCTATTTCCAGCACCTGGCTATTGTAAATAGTGCCGCTATGAACATAGGTGTGCATAGGTTCTTCTGAATTGGTGTTTCAGGACTCTTTGGGTATAGTCCAAGTAGTGGAATGGCTGGATCAAAAGGCAGTTCCATTTATAGTTTTTTTTAAGGAAACCCCATACTGTTTTCCACAGTGGCTACACCAGCCTACATTCTCACTAACTGTGTATGGGTTCCCTTTGCCCCGCATCCTCGCCAACACTTGTCGTTTGTTGATTTGCTGATGATTGTCATTCTGACAGGTGTGAGGTGGTATCTTAATGCAGTTTTAATTTGCATCTCTCTGATGACTAGCGATGTTGAGCATTCTTTCATATGCCTCTGGGCCCTTTGAATATCTTCCTCAGTGAGTTGTCTGTTCGGGACCTTTGCCCATTTTTTAATTGGGCTGTCTGTCTCCCTGGTGTTGAGTCGCGTTAGTTCTTTGTATATTTTGGAGATCAGACCCTTGTCTGAGGTATCATTGGCAATTATGTTTTCCCATACAGTTGGTTCCCTTTGAATTTTGCTAATATTTTCTTTAGCTGAAAAGAGACTTTTCAATTTGATATAGTCCCATTTGTTGATTCGTTCTTTGATTTCCTTTGCCCTTGGTGAAGTATCAGTAAACCTATTTTTGCGTAGGATATCCAAACGTTTACTGCCTACATTTTTCTCCAGGACCTTTATGGTGGCACTGCTTATGTTTAAATCCTTTATCCATCTTGAGTTTCTTTTGGTGTATGCTGTAAGTTGGTGGTCTAGTTTTATCTTTTTGCATGTTGCTGTCCAGTTCTCCCAACACCATTTGTTGAAGAGACTGTTTTGACTCCATTGGATGTTCCTTCCCCCTTTGTCAAATAGGAGTTGACCATAGAGTCCTGGGTTAATTTCTGGGCTCTCTATTCTGTTCCATTGACCTATATGTCTATTCTTATGCCAGTACCATGCTGTTTTGATGACAGTAGACTTATACTATTGTTTGAAGTCCAGTATTGTGATTCCTCCTACCTTGTTCTTCTTTCTCAAGATTGTAGTGGCTACTCGTGGGCGTTTTTGGCTCCATATAATTTTTTGAAGTATTTTGTCTATTTCTGTGAAGTCTGTCATTGGTATTTTAATTGGGATTGCATTGAATATGTAGATTGCTTTGGGTAGTATGGACATTTTAATGATGTTAATTCTTCCCATCCATGAACATGGTATATGCTTCCATTTATTTTGTATCTTCCTTGATTTCTTTCTTCATTGTTCTGTAGTTTTCTGAGTACAGGTCTTTTACCTCCTTAGTTAAGTTGATTCCTAGGTACTTTATTTTTCTTGTTACCATAGCAATTTTTTCTTGCTATGGTAAATGGGATTTGTTTTTTCACTTCTATTTCTGTTGTTTCATTATTGGTATACAAAAATGCTTTTAATTTCTGGATATTGACTTTATATCCAGCTATTTTGCTTAATTTTTCTTATTAGGTTCAGTAAGTTTTTGGTGGAGCCAATCAGGTTTTGTATGTACACTATCATATCATCTGCAAATAATGACAGTTTGACTTCCTCCTTTCCAATTTGGATACTTTTGATTTCTTTTTCTTCTCTGATGGCTATAGCTAGAACTTCCAAGACAATGTTGAATACAAGTGGAGAAAGTGGACAGCCTTGTCTCGTTCCTAATCTTAGGGGGACAGCTTTCAGTTTTTGTCCATTAAGTATGATGTTGGCTTCAGGTTTCACATAGATGGCCTTTATGATATTGTTCTTCTCTCATCTTACCATTTGTAAGTCTGTGATAAAATGTGATTTTTAAAGTCACCTACTGTCCAACCATTATTTTAGTTTTTTTTTTCTTTTTATTTGTTATTTTTAATGAATGTAAGTACACCCAGGACCTCAGAAGAAATCCTCTCTAGATCTCTTTGCACCTGCTCCTGGGGCAGCAGCTCTGAGATTGTGGATCCCATGCACCCTTGGCTGCCCAGCATGTACCCTGCAGGGGATGGCACCATCTTCCCTCAAAGAGCACAGATCTCTCAGTGCAGAGTGAAAGGCAGCACCCTGAGTTCAGGATGTATTTTTCTGGGAAACCATATGTTTAAACATCTCAGGACACAAAAAACTGGCCTTATTAAACCCCAGTGTTTCTTCAGGGAGTTCCTTCCCTGGATCAACCTGATGCACTGAGTCCAGAAGCTCTTGGTGGCTTTGGGTGACTCTACTGTCCTCAGGTTCCTCTGCTTGCATGTCCCATCAATGTATCACTGTATGTGGTCCTAATTCTGTTGCACAATAAGTGAAACACAGACAAACATTCTCTCTCTCTCTCTCTCTCTCTCTCTCTCTCTCTCTCCCTCTCTCATGGTTTTCATAGTAATGACATGAAGTCTTCCTTCTCCCTTGTTACCAGCACATGAGCAGCATCCCCATTCTCACCTGGACCGAGTGAGTGACTTTTGTTCAACCATCATCACCATCCACATCCAGGAACTCTCACTTTCCCAACCTGACTCTATGCCCATTAAGTAATAACACCCCATTTTCTGTCTCCTGCCCCAGCCACCCCTTTCAGCTCTGTCTCCATGCCCATGACCCCCATCTCACAGATGTGGAAACACACAGCCTTTGAGATTCTGAGAGTGACATGGTTCCCTTGGCATTATGTATCCAAGGCTCATCTGTCTTCTAATATCTATCTACTTTCTCTTCTTTGTAAAGGAGACGATATATTGTGTTAAGGATAGAACACATTTTGCTATTGAGTTTCCTATTCTGTCTCTTTTGTTTTCATAAGAATTCAGTTGCTTGCAATGAGATGTTTTCTTTCTTTATTTTTTTCTGATCAGTAAGTAGGGGACTGAGACCAGAGGAGTACAAAAAACACAGAGGAAAGCAGTTAACATGTGATCACATGAACTTGATAGGAAGTACCTGTGACAGAGGCTGTGCTGAGTTAGGATAAACAGTAATAATTTCCATAGTGGGCTGATGGTCCTCTGTCATGGTCTCCTGTCCATCCTGGAAACAATAGGACAAAGATAAATGGAGAGTTAGAGACACAGCCTATGTGATTGGGGGGGTAGCTGATGGGACTCTGGGTCTAACAGTGACCTGTCCATCTATGGGTCACATCTGCTTCATCCTGGTAGACCTGGGATAGGGGCACACATCCTGCCCCTAATCTGGGGCTCTAAGAAAATTAGGTACCATGATGGAAGGGAGGGTCAGGGGAATTGAGGAATGAGTGTGAAGGTCAGAGAAGAGTCTCAAGGAGTGTGATCCACATCATCTAGGTCATTGGATTAAAATGACTCATAGAAATACAAAGGTAATGTGTGGGTACCCATTGTCTATAGGTGGACCCCTACATTAACTGCCTCATGACCCACATATTTCACCCTCTCAACAGAGTCAGACAGTCTTTCCCCATATGATCCTCAATGGCATCTTCAGCATCCACCACTGGGAGATTATCTGCTGAATGAGGAATCAGGGGAAAGAGCTGATGAAGTTCACAGGGAAACTTTAGTATGTGTGTTAACAACAACGGCTGTAGCAAAACTCCAGAGTTATCCCTGGGTTCACACTTTACAACTCATGGAGCAAATGTAACTTCAAAACTTTGAGAACACATGCCATGCAGAAAGTCTACTCAGGACTCCCAAATCCCCAAGAAGATGCAAAACTTGGAAATAGGCAGTTGACCCACAAACTTTGATACAATAAGAAAAATTTCTGACATTGAAAACTGATACCTGAGTGTAAAAATGTCCCACCATGTCCCCTGTTTAATCCCTGGTCTGTTCTCATTTCCTTGCTCATAGTGGCATGTGGCTGTGCACCCAGTTGCATGACTATTGTCCTTTCCCTTTCTATTGCAGTTGTTTGGTCCACTCAGCAGTCTGAACCCAAGCTGTGATGCTGGACACCTGGGAACTATTAAGCTTCATCCTCCTGCATGCATGTCTGCCTTCACCTGGACAAGCTGACAACAAAGCCTTGGTGATCACTCCTTTGCCACCATGGGAGTCAGTCTACAAAAGCCTCTGCCCAGCACAAGAACCATCCATTGCTCTCACCCTCTGACTACAACACAGCCCAACCCAAGCTCCTGGTCCAGCTCTTGGAAGCCACTTCGCCAGTGTTGGAAAGGCCTGTGCAGCACTCCTGAGACCTTGATGATGTCTGAACTGAGCTCAGTCTGATTCCTTGGTGTGTGGGCATCATCAGACTCAACATCTGAAGATAATTTGGGTGGGAGCCCACCTGGGTTTGCACAGGGGCCAAAGCATCAGTGCTGTGCACAGGGCACTGTGACCATGACCACTGTCACTGGTTCTTCTCTATGAGGAATGACCACTGCTCTGCTAGCTGATGGCATGTAGCCCTAGGATCTGCCCTTTGAGGCTGGGGTGTCTTTCTTGCCAGTGTTCTAATCCTGACGCAGGAGAAGATGCTGGAGCAAGAGTCAAATGAAGAGCAAACCCCAGACTAACACAGGAACCAGGGGCTGAGCCTCCACCTGCACCTGCTCTGATCGCTGGCTTCAGAGCTCCCCCTGGTGTCATGAGCACCTCCTGCAGCCCAGCCCCCCTGTTTTCTTCAGGGAGGTTTTTGTCTGGCCTCAGGCTGACTTCCCCTCGCTGTGGCGCAGTAATACACAGCTGTGTCCTGGGTGGTCACGGAGCTCAGCTGCAGGGAGAACTGGTTCTTGGATGTGTCTCTGGAGATGGAGGTGCGGCTTTTGAGGGATGGGCTGTAGTAAGTGCTTCCACCAGAATTTATGTACCCGATCCACTCCAGTCCCTTCCCTGGCGGCTGGCGGATCCAGCTCCAGTCATAACCACTGGTGATGGAGTAACCAGAGACAGCGCAGGTGAGGGAGAGGGTCTGCGAGGGCTTCATCAGTCCTGGGCCTGACTCCTGCAGCTGCACCTGTGACAGGACACCTGGAGACAAAGGGCATCAGTCTATCAGTCACAATCAGTCACCTTCATCATAAAGAACCTGTGTCAAACACAAGAGACTCTGTGTTTGGAGACACCCTGGGGCGCTGTCACCAAATACAGGAGGAGACTCAGCAGTCTCATCTTCTTCTAGAGCACAGTTGTGACCTCTCCAGAGAACTAAGCCTTGTGTGAGGAGCGAGCTGGGAGCCCCCACAGCCCAGGGGAGGATTAACCCTGGAGCTGGTAGAGAAATTTGCATTCAGAGCACCATTTCTTATATAAGGTGAGAGCAACTGAGGATAGACTTCCTGGTCATTCTGGGTCCCTTTGGGGGCAGTTCTTTCTTTGAACTCACTCACTGTATAAGTCAGGAGTAGGGGATCACTTGGTTGATGGGGAAATTGCATGCAAAAATATGGTGGCTAGAAGAGTCTTTGACACTTTTAAATTCTCCTACATTTTCCACACAAATTTCAACTGGTTTATTAGCATTTTCTGTTTCTGAAGCCCAAATCTATACTAGATTTACAGTTTTCAAATTTCTACATCATAATTTAATGTGAAATAATATTTATTTTAGTGTAAGGAAAACATAAAGCCCAACCATATTTAATATAATATTTCTGTATTTGTGACATCATTTTTATCTGAGTAATTACCTCCAAGTTTCAGGCAGGTATGACATTCTTGATTCTTGATTTTGGCAATTTTGTAATTGTGTCCACTACTCCCTCAGTGATCTCTTGTTACACAAACCCAGGGCACGTTGTTGTAACATCAAATTAATTACATCAGAAATAATCATTTTTTTTACATGGAAATATGGAAATATGAACAATTAAAAGTGTACATATGAATGTCTACTATCAGAATTTTGATATCTTGATATGAGTTTAGCAGGGTATTTACTTGCCTGTTTTCTCCACCTAGTGTTGTCAGTGATAGTGGGGTTCAGAGGAAAGAACATGGAAATTCCTAGCAATGATTTGCTCACAGCAAAGGGAATTTGAACAGTGACAAGAAGCTCTCTCTCCCAGCCTCCCTGTGTTCTGTTTCTGGGGATGGTCCCTGTGGTCAGAGGCTGCTGGGCTCTCCACACAACACAATTTGTTCGTATTGTGTAATAAACACTTTCTTCCATCATGCATAGTGTTTAGAATTATATTCTCTGTCTAGGCTTCTCTTTTAATTCTGTGGTTGTCAATTTGTGTAGTGTGTGTGTTAAGTGATTTTAATTTTAGTAAATTACTATGCATCTCAATTTGTAATGGGTCTTTTATTATTCTTTATAAAGGCCAAAGAGAATTGCCAGCCTCCATTGTTCATGATCATTGGTTACAGCTGCCATAGGAACTAGATGTGCTCTGGTTCCAGGAGTTAGGTGCTGCTGGGAAATTACCTGCAAATCTGGAAGTGACTTTGGGGTGGTATAAGGAAAGCATGTTAACTACTTTTGACTCACGTGACAGAAATATGTCTTATTTTATTGAACATATTGTTACTGAGAATAATTCTTCCAGGAAGTACCAGGTATGCTAGAGGCAGATTATATTATTTTATAAAATACCTAAATATTTATGGATAGAGCTATTTAAACTAGAAATTTTAAAACTTCTGTAGGTAGGGGTCAAAGGTAACAAGGAACATGCCATTGCAAATGGGTGGGAATGGGATTCCTTGTTACCCATATTCATGTTTTCATAGTATCTGTTTTATATTTGTCACAATTTCACAAGTCCTGGAGAATAGGCATTGGAGGAGCTGTAGTGATGGTGTGTCTGTGTGAGGAGCCATAGTTTCATTGCATCTGGATCCTTGTCTTAGTCCATCATCATCATCTTCACCATAATAATCTACATCAGTACAATGACCATCTTGTAAAACATAATTATTTTCATCATCATCATCACCTTTAATACCCTCATCACCATATCCATCATCATCAACATCACCTTCATCATCAACTTATAATTGTCATCATGTAAAAACCATCAGCATCATCACTATCACCATTCATTATCATTATCAATATTATCATTATTCTCATTCTCACCATCATCACCATAATCATCATCATTATCATCATCATCATTAACATTTCATTATTTATTCATTTTCTTATTGTTTTCTGTATACATGTTGGTTTTCCACACACCATGGCCCTCTACTGAATATAAATCAAGTGCCTCATCTTTAGATGGCATAGTGAAATTGAAATTAAAAAATCTGTGGGGAGGGGGACAGAGGGGAGTGGGTAGGGGGACAGAGGGGAGCAAAAAGGGGTTGAATGTAATACAACAACAATAAATTTTTTTAAAAAATCTAACTTGTCAGTTGACCCAAGGCCTTCCAAAAAATTGAAGACATTGGAGAGGGCACAGTTTCCATGTATGGTGGTGGGACAAAAACCCTAACCATTTTTATCATCATCACCAACACCAATGTGACCACCATCACAACCATCATTTGGTTACTTGAAATTGTTCTCATTTTCTATGGAAGTGATGGTTCCCATATAATGATGGTTTATCTCTTTTTTGTATATTTTTTATAATTATTAGATGGAATATGTAATCACATTCTAGTTAATTTTAAGTTTGACTTCTGACAAGTAAAGTCTCCTTTCATCCTCTTGTCCTTCTGCCACACACAGGAATTCTGATTAGAAAGGCTGGATTTTTTCTCTTCATGTTACTGGGAGACTGAAATCATACAAAATTCCATAGCCAGAATCACCATTCACATTTCCACAAAATAAGAGCCCTGAGCCAGCCTCCTTTCCTGGCTGTATCAAAGCATGTCTAATGGGATTGACTTGGGGGGTGGGGAGATGAGGGGGGTAGGGGACAGAGGGGAATAAAAAGGGGATGGATGTAATACAACAACAATAAAATTAAATTAAAAAAAAAACAAAACAAAACATGATTGATTTGCTGAAGGGCCTTTCCTTTCCTCTTGAAGATTTCAACTATGTGTGAGATAAATGCTCAATGTCCCCTTGGTGTGTGTGTTTGCATCAGCCTGGAAATTCACCCCAAGCTTCTGTGGGTCCCTCTGTCTTTTTGTGCTGTCACCAATGGTGGATGCTGTGAGCATGATGTGATGTATATGAATGTCACCCCTGGGGGTGTTTCTTCTCTTGAGTTGGTTTTATAGGTTTCTTGTGCCCACTCTCCAACACACATATATCCAGCTGCTGGCACTTAGACACTGTGCTATGTGAAGCTGGGCTCCATTGTCATGTCCAGCAGAGCCCCCAATTAGATTCAGCTGATGACGTAGTTCTAATCAGGAAAGCAAAAGGCAAGTTCACCTTTAACCAGAACTACATTTCAGAAGCTTCTTCTCCCTCTTTCACCTACTTACATGTCTGCACATGGCCTTCATAAATGCTGTCACCTCAACCACATGGGATGGGTGTCACTAGGCATGTAGTCACCTGCTGCATGGATCCATGTACAGAACTGGGGAGAGATACTCTCAGGTACATGGATGGTGAAATTGAGCAAGCCTGAAGCCAACACTTCCAAAATTCTTGTTCTTTATGTTGCAGTATTTCTTCTCCTTTAGCAAGTTTACGTTGTCTTACGTTACTTTCCTCAGAAACAGCATGACATAGTACTCTAGTCATTTGAAAAAAAAAAAGGAAAAAGGACTGGCCCTGGCTAGTGGCTCAATGGAAAGGTGGAAAGGTACTGGCCTGTGAATCCAAAGGTTGCTGGTTCAATTCCCAGTCAGGGCGCATAACCAGGTTGCAAGCCAGGTCTCCAGCCAGGTCTCCAGCCAGGTCCAAAGCTGGAGGCAGGTGAAAGGCAACCATACATTGATGTTTCTCCCCCTCTCCCCCTCTCCACCTCCCTCCTTTCACCTCTCTAAAAATAATAAATAAAATATTTAAAAATAAAGAACTGATTTGAAAATTATCCCACCACTTTTGCTAAGCTAAAAATATATATTTTATCATTTCGGACAATGTGGATGGTTTCGTAGGGTGTTATGCTGAATGAAATAGGTCAGGCAGAGCAAAACAAATACATATTATCTCACTTATATGAGGACTCTAAGAAACAAAATAACTAAACAAACAGAAAAGAAATAGACCCAAAAACCCAAAGAACAGACCAAAGGTGTCAAGGTAGGAAGGTAGTTGGGAGCCCAGTTGAAAATAGTAAAGGGATTAACAAGTACAAATTGGCAGTAACTGATTAAACACAGGATGTAAAGTACAGCAAATGGAGTAACTAATGTTGCAATAGCTTTGTGTGTTGCAGGTGGATACTGGAAATATTGGGCCATCACATAAAAAAAATTCATTAATATCTGATTGATCTACTATAGGCTAGAAGATTATATAAAATAATATACTATGTATTGCCACCTGGTATTGGAAAAAAAGGGAATGAACCCAATTCCAGGAAGGATAAGGCTATGGTGTGGGGCAGATTCTGACAGGCAGGAGACATGGATGAATTCAAGAGCTGTGCTCACATGTTTTTTGTTTATTGGGAAAATTCTGAACATCCTTCAAGTTTAGGAGAGAATCCCATAGAGAACCTCAACCTATGGATCATTCTTGAATAACTAACTGGGGCCTGTTAACCAAGACTTACTGTAATGATGTGATTTCCTGAAGGGCCTTTCCTGTTCTTGGAGATTTCAATCTTGTGCATGATAAATGCTGCACCTGGTGTGTGGGTTTGTCATTAGCCTAGACACCCACACCAAGGTATCCTGGGTCCCTCTGCCTCTGCCTCTGTGTGGTGTCACCTACTCTTGGTGCTATAAGCATAATGATAATTTTATTACCATCATCACCTGAGGTCCTTGCTATCTGGTGA
>PVIW01019171.1:0-10070 GCA_004026585.1 Noctilio leporinus
CTATGTCTTTTGATTGGTGCATTTAATCCATTTACATTTAAGGTGATTATTGATTGATACTTATTCATTGCCATTTTCTCCATTTGTGTCTGTATTCCTCTTTGGCTTTCTCTGTTTCTTCATTTTATTTGTTTACTTATTTTTATAGCAGACCCTTTAGCATTTCTTGCAATGCTGGTTTGGTAGAGATGTATTCTTTTAGACTTTTTTTGTCTGGGAAGCTCCTTATTCCTCCTTCTATCTTGAATGAGAGCCTTGCTGGGTAGAGTATTCTTGGTTGCAGGCCTTTGTTTACCATGACTTGGAATACTTTTTGCCATTCCCTTCTGGCTTGAATTGTTTCTGTTGAATAATCATTTGATAGCCTTATTGCAGCCCCTTAGTATGTTATTTGTCTTTTCTCTCTTGATGCTTTTAGTATTCTCTCTTTGTCTTTGAAATTAGCCATTTTAATAATAATGTGCCTTGGTGTTGGTCTGTTTGGGTTGATCCTCATTGGGACCCTCTGTACTTCCTGAACTGGATTCATGTTTTCACTTATCATGTTAGGGAAATTTTCTATCATGACTTTTTTGAACAGGTTTTCCATTCCTTGTTTCTCTTCTCCTTCTGGTATCCCACGATATGGATGTTGTTACGTTTCATGTTGTCCTGCAGCTCTCTTAAACCTTCTTCAGTCTTGTACAGACATTTTTGATTCTCTTGTACTGTCTTGGAGTATTTGTCTACATTATCCTCCAACTGGCTGATCCGGTCCTCTGCTTCCTCTAGCCTACTGTTGATTCCTTCTACTGTATTCTTCAATTCAGAAATTGTATTCTTCATTTCCTCCTGGCACTTATTGATAGTTTCTATGTCCTTTTTCATGCTGTTGTAGTTCTCAGTAAGTTCCTTGTAACTTCCCTGGAGTTCTTTGTAATTTCCCTGGAGTTCTTTGTAATTTCCCTGGAGTTGTTTGTAGTTCTCCTGGAGTTGTTTACCGTTTTCTTTGATGTGGCTGAGCTCACTGAGCTTCTCTATCATCATTCTTTTGAATTCCTTATCTGATATTCCAGGTGCCTCTGTTTCATTTTGTGTTCTTTCTGGGGATTCTTCCTTTCCTTTTGGTGATGGACTGATTCTTTTTTTCCCCATTTTGGGTGTCTGTTCTTGCTTGCTATTTATTTATTTATTTTTGTTCTTTCCTTGGGTTAACCTGCTTTGCATCCTTGCCTTAGTTGAGCACCCTTCAGTGATAGGATATTTGTGGAGTTCAATGTTGCCGTCTCCCAGATTTTCTCCACTTGCTGTTCTTGGTATGTCCTTTATTTGGGCTGTCTGGTTGTATTCTGGTCCTGTGGGCTTTTAGCAGAAACAAAAAGAAAAACAAAAAACAAAAAACAAAAACATACACGAAAACAAAATACCAAACCAAACAAACCAACCAACCAAACAAACAAACAAAAACAAAACAAAACAAAACAAAACAGAACAAAAAAAAATTGCAAAAGGAAAAAAGAAATAAAAATGATAATAATAATAAGAAGAAAGGGTTTAGATGGCTGTTCACTCTTAATAATCCCTGACTGGTGCAGATGGAGCATGGACCTGAGGGCTTTTAGCAGAGGAAAAGAAAAAAAAAAAAGAAAAAAAGAAAAAAAGGGATAAAGTCCCAAGAGAAAGAGAAATCAATATTAATAAAGAAAAGGTTTAGGTTTCTGTTCACCCTTTATGGTCTGTGTTTGGTCCCGGTGGAGCTAGGACCAGTGGGTTTTATCAGGGAGAAAAGAAAGGGGATAGAAAGAAAGAAAGAAAGAAAGAAAGAAAAAAAAGGATGAGGCGTGAAAGTCACAAGACAAAGAGAAATCAATATTAATAAAGAAACGTTTTAGCTGTGTGTTCCCCCTTTATGATTTCTGATTGGTCCAGGTGGAGCCAGAACCTGTAGGCTTTACCAGGAAGAAAAGGAAAAGAAAAATTAAAAAAAAAAAATAGGAAGGAAGAAAAGAATAAAGAAAGGGCTTAGAAAGGCTGGAGAAGGGAGGAATACTTAGATTGAGGACTGGGAATGCATTATAGCCACAGAGTGAATAGACTTTAATTCGAGAGTAGGGGAGGGTCTTGGGTATTTAGGTGGATTGAGGTATAGGGGGGATTAAGAATATGTGAGGAGTAACTTTTGCAAAGGGTATGTTGGGGCTTAATAGTTCATATTGCTCTCGGTATAATTCAGGTGCTTGAGATTGGCAGCAATCCCTTTCCTGATGCTGCCTCTTTTTCTTGGTCAGGACTTTACAGTCTATAGTCTATATTCTAGCTGGTCTTGGCACGTGGCAGGGCCTCTGATTGTCGCAGTAGGGCTGATTCTGAGTGTCCGCCCCCAGGTAGGCTGGGCCTTCAGCAGCCTGGCTGGGTGTTAGGGCTACTGGTGTTCTGGAGCCCGCAGGGAGCCCCCTCCCACTCCTGGCGGAGGTTCCTGCCTAGGATGCTCACCCAGCACTTCTGCAGGGCAGCCCGCAATTTCGCTGGTCCCTGTGACGACTGGTCCTGCCCCCGCAGTTTCGGGAGGAGGCCGTGCCTGTCAGTCAACACTGTCCGGGGTCTGCCTACACTGTCCCACCCTTCCGGGGCGGGCACCATGCCCCCAAGCCAACCAGCTCTCCTCGGAGTCCTTTAAGAGGCTTCTGTGATGAGCCCCTCCCAGGTGTGGCCGGTGTGGCCTTTGTTTCCGGCAATGGCGGGTGAGTTACCCCCGCCACTAGTTCCCGGCTCGCCGGCTTGCCACTTGGAGTTTCCCCCGGAGCTTGGGGGCCTGTGTGGTTGGGCAGGGCTGGGCCTCCCCCCTCGCAGGGGCTTCTAGCTGCTGTTTCCCAGGTGGCCCAGCAGCTCCGTTTTCAGCCCTCTCGCAGCCCCGCTGGTGCACTTCCCACTCCCCTGCTCCAGATTCCCGCAGGACTCTTCTCCTCCGCCTCTAACCCCGCGCGGAGCCTCCTCTCCCTGTTGCAGGGGTGAGTCTCTCACACAGTCCCTCCCCTGCAAGAGTTCAATTCCGGGTTCTGTAAGGCGTTTGCCCTCGCCGCGCCCGCACTTCTCTGTTGAGACTTCCCGTCACCAGCGAGCCTGGAACTGGCCCCAGTCAAATGCTCCCCTTTGGGCAGAGCCGCTCCTGCCCAGAGCTGACCTCAGCCCGCTGGCCAGTCAGTCGGGAACGCCTCACCTACTGTCCTGCTGGCCTCCTCCGCCTCTGGGCTCTGCTCCCCTGTGTAGAGATGCTGCCCGTTCCAATCCCCAGGGTCCTGAAGACGTCCCATGCTCCCTATCCTGTCCCCTAGCTGCTTTGGTACTCGAGAACACCATCAGCACTGCTCTCTACTCTGTCGCCATCTTCCCTCTTGCTGATGATTTTGAACTTGACAGAATAGTTCAATCTTACCTCTCATTCATTATTTCATTCACTCTGTGACTGTAAAACATTGATTTGATGGAAAATATTGTACAATAATCACAAAAGTTGGAAAAACTCTCAGAAAATTGCAGGTTAAATTGTGCTACCCATCTTAGCTAGGGTGGCTGTATGTCATTAAATGTTTTTTTATTAAATTTATTGTGGTAAGATTTGTTAATAAAATTATATGTTTGTTTAGAAAATCTAAAACTGTGAGTTCTGATGTCCTTCCATGCTAAACAAAAGATAAAACTTGCTGTGTTTAACATTTCTAGATCAATCCTTCAAGAAAAATGTTAAATTCTAACACGTTAGTTTCCATTAAAGTGTCATAAGCCTACATACACAATATTTGCCAACTTAAAATTTTATCCTTTTTTGAGGAATGTGCCTGGATGTTACATTACCCCTTACTATTTCTCTTCTACTATCTTATTAAACTGATTTGCATGACATACATGCACTCCATACTGAGTGCTCCATAAACTCCCCTATTTTTATTTCTCTCTGCTCTCTCCTCATTATGACTTTACCTGAATGTCATATGCTGCTTCTTTTCTCATTTCTATGCCCTCCTATAATTTGCTCCTTAGGCCTAGAATACTGTCTTCGTATTGCCTAAGATATTCTCACTCATTCTTCAAGAACCATTTCAATAACTAACTCCTTCTCATCAAAGCCTTCTTTAATATCTACGTTGTCCTGAGCCTCAGAAGAATCGATCATTCTTTCTCATCTCATGTCTCAGAGAGAAGTGATCATTTCATGCTTTGTGCTACCACCATACCTTTTATATACTTTTATTATAGCACTTACAAAGCCACATTGCAATTATGTATCTACAGGTGGCTCATCTGTAAAATCCTGAATCTCTCTCTGGAGGGCAGGAAGGCAGAGACTATATGCAACACACAGCTACATGTATGGTGAGTGAGAATTCATGCATAAGAATGAAAATTCAACAATAGAAAGCTTCTCAAACTTAAACAATGACTGCTTAATCTTTTCAAGTTTTATTTCAACTTGTGACATAGCCTGTAATTTTTCATCTGCTCTTACCAAAAATGAAATAAATTTGTTTGTATATAGATAAACTCGGAAAGATTCTTTTATTAGACTATGCATTTTTATAAAATTGTCTCTACTTCAGAGCTAAATAACAATATTGAGGGGCTTTTCTTAGTAGCAATCAATTCAGTACCTCAATTTTTACAATATACCATAAATGTTTAAATTTCAAACAGATATGTAAGACAGTTTAAAGTCCATAAAGAATACTACATTTTTGTTTTAAAGACTCAGAAAACTTGTAGCTTTTATGTACCTAGTAACATTCACAAACATCCTAAAGTATAATAACTAATCATATGTTTATGTGTAAAAAACAAGATCCTTGTGCAGATTTATCACTAAATTGATAGCAACCTGATACTATGGCAATAGTATTAAACTGTATGAGATACTTTTAAAGATATTTCTCCTTAAATTTAACATATTCTTTACTAGAAAAGCAGTTTAACCTTTGCTATATTAGTTACCAAGAAAATTTCAAAGACATTACCAAAATACAAGGAAATAATTAATCATTATGTTATAGGTATGAAATATACAGGAATTGAATAAAAATAAACTTCTCCAAGGACTGTATTCATATAGCGATATTACACTATGTTTCTCCATGGCACATAGTTTTTAACTATCATGAAAAGTTAGATTTAAAAAAAATTATTGTTTTTAAATTACAGTTGTCCTGTTTTTCCTCCTTTCTCTCTCCCATGTCTTGCCCTCCTATTCTCTCTCCCACAGTCAATCTCCACTTTGTTGTCCATGTCCATGGGTCATTCACACTTTTTCCTTGACAAGGCCCTTCCCATTTTTTTTTTCTCTGTTTTCTCCCCTCCCTTTAGGTCACTGTCAGTTTGTTCCTTAATTCCATGTCTCTGGTTCTGTTCTGTTCATTTTTTGTTTTGTTTTGTTTATTAGTTTCCACTTATAGGTGAGATCATATGATATTTGTCTTTCACTGCCTAGCTTATTTCACTTAGCATAATACTCTCCAGTTCCAGTCATGCTGTTGCAAAAGTTAGGAATTCCTTCTTTCTTTCTGATGCATAGTATTCCATTGTGCAAATGTACCACAGTTTTTTGATCCACTTGTTTACTAAGAGGCACTTAGGTTGTTCCCAGCACTTGGCTATTGTAAATAATGCTGCTATGAACATTGGGGAGAATAGGTTCTTTTGAATTTGTGTTTCAGGATGCTTGAGGTTAGATTTTAAAAATAAGTTTGTATATCAAGGGTCACTTTGCATAATACATGATTGCCTAACCCCTATGCTGTACACCTAAAATTATACAAAATAACATTGAATGTTGACTATAATTGAAAACAAAACAAAATAAGCTTTTATTTAGCAATTCAGTTATTAGATATGATTTTTCCACAAAAATTAATGTGGTAAAAAATAAGATGTTGATTTAAAGATAGTGACAGAGTAGGAGAGGGGGAAGATGGCAACAGAGTAGAGAGCAGTGCTGATGGTGTTCTTGAATACCAGAGCAGCTAGAGGACAGCACAGGGAGCACGAGACATCTTCAGGTCCCAAAGAACTAGAGTGGTCAGCATCTGGACACAGGGGAGCACAGCCCAGTGGCAGTGGAGACCTGTAGGAGAGCAGCCCATAGGTCCAGAATACAACCAGACAGCGCAAATAAAGGAAAAACCAAGGACAATAAGTGGAGAAAATCTGGGAGAATGCAACATTGAACTCCACAAATCTACTATCACAGACGGGTGCTCAACTAAGGCAAGTAAGCAAAGCAGGTTAACCCAAGGAAAAAGCAAAAAAATAAAAACCAAGCAACAGCAGACACATTAAATGGGGAAAAAAAGAATCAGTCCATCACCAAAAGGAAAGGAAGAATCCCCAGAAAGACCACAAAATGAAACAGAGGCACCCGAAGCATCAGATAAGGAATTCAGAAGACTGATACTAGAGAAGCTCAGTGAGCTCAGTCACATCAAAGAAAACTATAAACAACTGCAGAAGAACTACAAAGAACACCAGGGAAATTACAAAGAACTCCAGGGAAGTTACAAAGAACTTACTGAGAACTACAGCAGCATGAAAAAGGACATAGAAACAATCAATAAGTGCTGGGAGGAAATGAAGAATACAATTTCTGAATTGAAGGATACAGTAGAAGGAATCAACAGTAGGCTAGAGGAAGCAGAGGACCAGATCAGTGAGTTGGAGGATAATGTAGACAAATACTCCAAGACAGTACAAGAGAATCAAAAAAAGGCTGAACAAGACTGAAGAGGGGTTAAGAGAGCTGCAGGACAACATGAAATGTAACAACATCCGTATCATAGGGATACCAGGAGAAGAGAAACAAGGAATGGAAAACCTGTTCAAAAAAGTCATGATAGAAAATTTCCCTAACATGATGAGTGAAAACATTAATCCCGTTCAGGAAGCACAGCGGGTCCCAATGAAGATCAATCCAAACAGACCAACACCAAGGATCTTTATTATTAAAATGGCTAATCTCAAAGACAAAGAGAGATTCCTAAAAGCATCAAGAGAGAAATGACAAATAACATACAAAGAGGCTCCATTAAGGCTATCAAATGATTATTCAACAGAAACAATTCAAGTCAGAAGGGAATGGCAAAAAGTATTCCAAGTCATGGTAAACAAAGGCCTGCAGCCAAGAATACTCTACCCAGCAAGGCTCTCATTCAAGATAGAAGGAGAAATAAGGAGCTTCCCAGACAAAAAAAAAAAAAAAAAGACTAAAAGAATCTCTACCAAACCAGCATTGCAAGAAATGCTAACGGGTCTGCTTTAAAAATAAGTAAATAAATAAAATGAAGAAACAGAGAAAGCCAAAGAGGAATACAGACACAAAGGGAGAAAATGACAATGAATAAATATCAATCAATAATAACCTTAAATGTAAATGGATTAAATGCACCAATCAAAAGACATAGGGTAGCCGAATGGATAAAACAACATGACCCACATATATGCTGTCTTCAAGAGACCCACCTCAGAACAAAAGATTGACACAGATTGAGAGTGAAGGGATGGAAAACTATATATCAAGCAAATGGACATAAAAAAAAGCTGGAGTAGCAATACTGATTTCTGACAAAATAGATTTTACAATGAAGGCCACAAAAAGTGAGAAAGATGGACATTTCATAATACTTAAGGGAACAATCCATCAAGAAGAAATCACTCTGATAAACATATACTCACCCAACATAGGTGAGTATAGGAAAATCTTGGAAGACTTTAAGAAAACATAGACAGCAACACACTAATAGTAGGGGATTTTAATACCCCACTATCAATAATGGACAGATCTTCCAAACAAAAAATCCCCAGAGATGTTGTGGCATTGAATAACACTCTAGAGGAAATGGACCTAACTGATGTATACAGAGTCTTTTACCCCAAAGAAGCAAAGTACACATTCTTTTCAAATGCACATGGATCATTCTCTAAGATAGACCACATGGTATGTCACAAGACAAGCCTCCACAAATACAGGAAAATTGAAATCATACAAAGTATCTTCTCAGATCACAATGGCTTAAACTAGAAACCAATCTCAAGGGAAAAACCCCAAAATTCTCTAACTCATGGAGACTGAATAACATGCTTTTAAGCAATGAAGGGGTTAACAATGAGATCAAAGAGGAAATCAAAAAGTTCCTGGAAACAAATGACAATGAACACACAACAGCCCAAAACCTATGGGACACAGCAAAGACAGTTCTTAGGGGGAAATTTATAGCAATACAGGCCTTCTAAAAAAGGTTACAAGAAGTTTATAAAAATGACCTAACCACATAGCTGCAAGAACTAGAGGAGCAACAACAAACAAAGCCCAAAGCAAGTAGAAGGAAGGAAATCATCAAGATCAGAGCAAAAATAAATAACTCAGAGATTCAAACTACAATTCGAAAAATCAACAGGACCAGGAGCTGGTTCTTTGAAAAAATAAACAAAATTGACAAGCCCTTATCCAGACTCATCAAGAAAAAGAGAGAGAGGACCCAAACAAACAGAATTAGAACTGAAAGAGGGGAAATCACAACTGATACCTCAGAAATACAAAAGATTGTAAGAAATTACTACAAACAACTCTATGACAAAAAATATGACAACCTGGATGAAATGGACACATTTCTGGAAAGGTATAATCTACCAAAACTGAACCCAGAAGAAGCAGAAAGCCTCAATAGGCCAATAACAGCTAGTGAAATTAAAGAAGTCATCCAAAATCTCCCAAAGCACAAAAGCCCTGGACCAGATGGCTACACAGGTGAACTTTACCAAACATTTAAAGAAGAACTAACTCCTATCCTCCTCAAACTATAACAAAAATTCAGGAAGAGGGAAGACTCCCAAACTCTTTCTATGAGGCTAATATTATTCTAATCCCAAAACCATGGTAAGATCCAACTAAGAAAGAAAGCTACAGGCCAATATCTCTGATGAACATAGATGCTAAAATTCTCAACAAAATATTGGCCAATTGGATTCAGGAGTATATTACAAAGATCATACACCATGATCAAGTGGGCTTCATCCCAGGGATGCAAGGATGGTATAACATTTGTAAATCAATAACTGTAATACACCACATCAACAAATTGAAAGATAAAAACCATATTATCATATCAATAGATGCTGAAAAAGCATTTGATAAAGTGCACAACCATTTATGATAAAAACCCTCCGCAAAATGGGAATAGAGGGAGCATACCTCAACATCATAAAGGCCATCTGTGAGAAACCTGAAGCCAACATCATACTTAATGGACAAAAACTGAAAGCTTTCCCCCTAAGATCAGGAACGAGACAAGGCTGTCCACTTTCTCCACTTCTATTCCACATTGTCTTGGAAGTTCTAGCTATAGCCATCAGAGAAGAAAAAGGAATCAAAGGTATCCAAATTGGAAAGGAGGAAGTCAAACTGTCATTATTTGCAGTTGATATGATAGTGTACATACAAAACCCGATTGGCTCCACCAAAAACTTACTCGACTTAATAAGCAAATTTAGCAAAATAGCTTGGTATAAACTCAATATCCAGAAATCAAAAGCATTTTTGTATACCAATAGTGAAACAACAGAAATAGAAGCAAAAAAACAAATCCCATTTACCATAGCAACAAGAAAACTAAAGTACCTAGGAATCAACTTAACTAAGGAGGTTAAAGACCTGTATTCAGAAAACTACAGAACAATGAAGAAAGAAATCAAGGAAGATAGAAATAAATGGAAGCATATACCATGTTCATGGATGGGAAGAATCAACATCATTAAAATATCCATACTACCCAAAGCAATCTACATATTCAATACAATCCCAATTAAAATACAAATGACAGACTTCACAAAAATAGAAAAAATACTCCCAAACTCATTCTATGAGGCCAATATTATTCTAATCCCAAAACCAGGGCAAGACACAACTAAGAAAGAAAGCTACAGGCCAATATCTCTAATGAACATAGATGCTAAAATTCTCAACAAAATATTGGCCAATCGGATTCAGCAGTATATTACAAAGATCATACACCATGATCTAGTGGGCTTCATCCCAGGGATGCAAGGATGGTACA